>CM060953.1:181997042-182092042 GCA_030765055.1 Mantis religiosa | reverse complement strand
TGGAATTTTGACACATTTTCCGTATATTACCAGTCCAAGAAAGGCATATATTTGCGGCTGGTTCGGTTTCAATCATGCTTCAGCCCCTGTGTATAATGGCAACCGTCCAGAAGAACTTGGTATCCGCTGCTCTCTGCTTTGCTGTCCTTCGTCAGGGTTATTCTCATCCTTAGATACTGTACAAAGGTTTCTCTGGCAAGTAGGTACGTAACACACAAAAAAGGAACCCAGGAAAGGAGATGGAAAAGAATCTAAGAGATTTGATCTATCACTTCCTTTCCATTCGACCTCAAAGTGGAGGATGGCCATCGATAGACCATGCGAAGAATGGCGGACAGTTTATATCTGTGCATACATCCCAGCCGGGATTCGAACTTGGGACCTGTCGAACATTATCTGTTACGGCCCTCATTATTTCATTATACATTAGTTAAAGTTGCTCATAGTGTTAAGCACAACCGCATCTACTATCCTCCGACCCCAGTTGCCTTAGGAGTGATGAAATGCCATTCCGAACAGGTCATTTTCAGGTTTTTCCAAAACTCCAAGGAACTATCTTGCTAAAGCCACAAATCATAGTTTATCGGCAGAACTCCTATGCACAGCGTGATGTTGCCAACCTGTCCAACCCACGCCTGTTGATTCTGTATACAGGAGTGCTCATTTTCACAATTAAGGCAGCAAATAAAACAGCTGAAGATAACTTCCCAGTAACACTAGGTGAAACTACGTAATAACCGCAAGCTGATCCAAGCGTCGTAACTCGCAGATTGAATACAACCAACGAATGATCTCGGAGTAATGAAGCGTCACTAATGCCGGGAACATAGCCGTGGTTACCGTAACAACGGGACTCCTGTATTTCCGACCACAACACTGCTCTCGACATTAGCATTATAGCTCCAAATTACACAATAAATGTAAACACATTATCTGTACCAAAGCAATTACTTAAATTGAGGTTTTAAAATTATGCAAGAATCCCTCAACCACGTACATATTTCTGGTTCGTCGAAACTGGTTCAGAACTTTTCACTATTAGTTTATTAGAGATATAAAGGCTTCTATCCAAGTTTACGTGATTCTTAGCCAATCAGTGGCACCAACGACGAAGAATAACGTAATTATGTAGTATATAAAAGTTAGCAACAAAATTATCATCAAGTTTGTGCCAAAGCGCCAAGTGGTTGCCACTCTATTGCCCGATTTCACCAACAGATGTTAAAATCGACGTCAATTAATGTAACGTAACAATTTTCACAGCGCTAACAAAGCTGTTACATTTCTTCCATTTCACCAACCTGTTTTCTCAAAATGTTAACAAACACGTGTTAACTCCAAGAGACTTTTAAATATTACAGCTATAGAAGGCTATGGGTGAGTCGTCCTATTTTCTGAACCTACTGCGATGTGCTTTTGTTTTCATTTTCTTGTGCATACAGCTGAAAAAAGGTGGATAAACAAAATCTTAAACAAAGGCTCTGAGATAAATTTCTCATCGATGGAGAAAGAATTGTTAATTGAATTCATGAATGTTAAAGAGAATGTTAAAGAGAAAGATGTCACGTGGGAAAAAATTGGAAACGAATTTAATTCAAATGCATGAACGAAAAAAATTCATCAGTATTACGTAAATTTACGTAATACTTACGAGGTTAGTTGTCACGGTGTATTTCCACATAATTCAGTAAATCATAAAATCGCAGTTATTAATACCTGAAGCAAAGGCGAGATAGTCATATTCCTTTCGATGCATTTTCTAATTTAGTATTACGTAAATTTAAAACGAGGTGCGAAGGACAAGTGACGAGTGACTTGAACGTTTCAAGACGGGAGGTGGACAGTGCATTATCCACATAATTCAGTGAAACATAAAATCGCTAACTTATTAATACTTGAAGCAAAGGCGAGATCGGCATATTCCTTTCTATGCATGTTCTAACTCAGTATTACGTAAATTTAAAACGAGGTGCGACGAAGGGCAAGTGACTTGAACGTCTTAAGACGTAAGCTGGACAGTGTATTATTCCCATAATTCAGTGAATTATAAAATCGCAAAGTTATTAATACTTGAAGCAAAGGAGAGATCGGCATATTCCTTTCTATGCATAGTCTAATTCAGTATTACGTAAATTCAAAAGATGGAGTGAAGAAGGACAAGTGACGAGTGACTTGAACGGTTCAAGACGGGAGGTAGACAGTGAATAATTCAGTGAATAATAAAATCGCAAAGTTATTAATACTTGAAGCAAAGGCGAGACCAGCATATTCCTTTTGATGCATGTTCTATTTTAGTATTACGTAAATTTAAAGTGAGGAGCGAAGAAGGGCAAGTGACAAGTGACGAACGTTTCAAGAGGGGAACTGGAAAGTGTATTATCCACATAATTCAGTGAATTATAAAATCACAAAGTTATTAATATTTGAGGAAAAGGCGAGATCGGCATATTCCTTTCGATGCATGTTCTAACCTCTCTTGTATTGCCGCAGTAACCTTCATAGCAACTTATTTCGACAGTCTATATCTCTGTAGAACTTTTTCTTCTGATAGCTCCTCAAAATAATTTCTCCTCGTAGGCCGTGCTCTATTACGAATGCCATTTAGACAGTCTTAAATATAGAAAATTGGCATTAAAAGGTGAGTTCACGCCCGCCATCTTGACTATTTACAACTGTTAAGGACTTAACAACAGAAATTTGACTTGTTATTTTAACAAGAGATTTAGCATGAGTGTTAATCTAACATTTGTTGGTGAAATGCAATTTTTGTTATAACTATTGCTAAACTCGTGTTAAGTCTTAACATGTGTTAGTGAAATCGGAAATAAGTTTTAGGAATGCAGTGCCAGCACTAACACATCCACACATGACAGGTTATCCTATTGTGTATTTCTAAACCTTTCAAACGTCATTGTTCTAACATACAATATACACCCACCATAACGCAAGCACATAGGACGACTGTATCAGACGGTGAAGTCACAATTCGGTCGCTAACGTCAGTAGTGTTTTGTGGATCTCGCAAAAAAGAGACTCCAAAATACGCTTCCTTGCTTTCCAAACAATGGAATATAATTTCCTGTTAATCAGAGGATTTACTTTCTATTAAAAGTTGTTTTAACGTTGGTGTATCTCCATGACAACTGTCATTTACTTCCTCGTTCATAACAGTGACTATAGTAAAATGATTCCTCTTTGTTATCTTAAATGTGCTGGCAAAATAAGTAACTAAGGTTTCAGTTATTAAACCTCACAAACAGACAGGTCTGTATTCAAATATCTATGGACACGAAAAGTGTTATGGTATATTTCTGTGTTTCCTTCCAGCAACAAAACCTCCATAATTCTACACAGATATAATGGAAGTGTTCAGTAATGTCTAAGGAGGTTTCAGAATATTATAGTGCATGAAAAGATTTGTCCTGTTTGAGATAAAGAGAAAAGAAAATCTCTAATGTTACATTCATTTTATATGCAAGGGTGGTCTGAAAAGTTTCCAATTCAATATCAAGAAGGCAGCACTCTTAAATAAAAGCTATTGACTTTCGTTGTTCATCTGTTGACAGTTACTCACCAAAGTTTCAGCCATTTTGTATGCTCATTTGTTATGAAACAGTCGTTTGAGTGAGTTGATGTGAGTGTTTTTACGAAAATGGACAAAGTCGAGTATCGAGCTGTCATTAAATATTTGTTTTTGAAAGACAATATGCCTACGCAAATCAAAGATGAGTTAGATTCTGTGTATGGGGACTCTGCACCATCATTTACCACAGTGAAATTTTGGGCAGCTGAATTTAAACGTGGCCGTAAGAGCTTGGGAGACGATGAACTTTTCGGACGTCCAAAAACTGCATCTACAGAAGAAAACATCGTCAAAGTTCACCAAATGGTGCTAGACGACCGCTGAATCAAAGTGAGAGAGATATCAGAGGCTACAGATATGTCAATAGAACGTGTTTGTCACATATTAAATCAACGTTTAGACATGAGAGAGCTGTCCGCGCGTTGGGTGCCGCGTTTGCTCAGGTTAGACCAGAACAGGTTTTAAGGATTGTTTAAGGAGGAACCTAATAAGAAATACACTGGTTTACTGGGAAAATAGATGAGTCAATTGGAGAATTTAATGTCATGACGGCACGTTGGTCATGGTAGCTCAGTGGGTAAGAGCGATTTACGTCCTCCAAAGTTAAGTATATCGGACAATGAATGGAATGGGTGAAATGGTGCTCAAACGAGCCCAGGTTCCATAGAGCTTAAAGTAACCTGACATTCGTCTTTTAGGATAAGGGAAAACCCTGGATAAAACCTTATCCAGGTAACTCATCCTGAACGAGATTCAAACTCGGGGCCTCTCGAACGTGAAACAGACACGCTACCACCACGCTACCAAGGCTGTTACCACCAGGAGATCCGTGGTTCAAATCCCGGCAATGTCATTGAATTTTTCAGTTGACTCTCTCTATTCAAAGGCTTAGGCTATACACGGCTAGTGTGAAGAAATGATCGGCCGCGCCGTGGCTCAGTGGTTAGACCGCTTGGCTCTCACCAAGGCGGCCCGGGTTCGATCCCAGGCGACCGCAAAGTGAGATTTTTGGTGGACAACACGGCGCTGGGGCGGGTTTTATCCGGGATCTCCGGTTTCCCTCGCCATCTCATTCCACCGGTGCTCCATCCTCATCTCATGTATCATCAGTGTCATCGCCTGCGGTGCCGTATGTAGTAAAAGCGGGCGTTAAACAGTATACATTTCATTTCATTGAAGAAATGACTAATTGTCATCAATTTACTTAAATTTGTTTTATTTGTCTTAAAAAATTCTTAAACGTGGTATTTTAATCAAAATCGTTGAAAAGTCATGTTTAAGAAAATCAAAACTTCCCAAAATGTAACGTGTTGCCGGGGATAGGGGTTTTCTTTAAAATCTTCATATCTCATCCTTGAAAGATGCTGTTTGTATATGAGAAACTTTTCGAATTTGAGTTATTTTGTTAACAAACGCGTACAGCGACCTTTTTCTAAATAACAAAACACCTTTCATTTTGCGAAGGAGCTACAAATGTACAATTTCTACTAAACCATCGTATAAATTTTTCCATGGAAAACAGCGCTTTCCCTACTTACTGCAACTACATAGAAGTGAAAGTAAAAAATAAAGCAGGTACATATCTCTGTGTCCTCTTGAGGGAAAAACAAAGGCTTCCTGAACTTGACGAAAGTTAACCAAGGTTGCGTCACATGTGACGACATGTGGTCCAATTAGGCGGAGTTCTCTCGACGCAAGAGGATACTCCAAAGCTCTTAGGATGTAGTAAGTCTCTCTTTGCCTTACCATAATCTAAACTCTGCTTCATACCTTTAGATATATGGATGTACACTTGTAGTTTATTTTACGACCACAGCACTTTCTGCTTATGAGACCGCAGTTCCTTAGATGATTTGTCATCTTTACTGAGACTGCATTACTGCATAGCTTATTCGTATCTAACTGAAATACCCAAGTTTGTCTCTGGTTTAATGGTTCATCCCTACAGCATTTAACTTTGCATTTGTCCACTAGCTTTGTGTTTACTTTGGGCATTTAAAGAGTATTTCAGTATTTATTAAAACTCTTAAGGGTATGTATGACTGAAATTTCATGAAAATCGTGAAAATAACGACTTTTTTATTTTAATTCTATAAAATAATTTAGACATTCCCGAATGTGAAAAATGCATAATTTGCCTCCAGACGCCATTTTTAAATGCTTATTTAAATGTCGGTGGCCTTTAAACTCTGTCAGAGTCACGCCCTCTTTTGCCTACATCCACATTCTTTGTCTGTTTTCCGTTCTTAAATTTTCAATTCAAGAAAAGAAAAATAAGACTTTCAGACAAAATAGTTGCTAAAATGTTGCCAATATATCAGAGGCTGGCTTCTACAACATTACTAGAGAGGTGCAAAACAGGAAAAACACAGAATGCCAATGAATCTTTGCATCATGTCATATGGAATAAGTGCCCAAAGGAAGTTTTCATATCAAAACAAAAATTGGATCTTGCTGTTATTAAAAGCATCAGTGAGTTTAACATGGGTAGTCTTAAGTCATTGGAGCTGCAGCAAAATATCAGAGGTGAAAGTGTAGTAGACTCAGCAAGGAAAACTTCAGTACAGCGAGATCAGACTCGTATCCTGCAAAGCAAGAAGCGAAGTTGTGCAGAAGAAAAGCAACGTCTAAAGAAGAAAAAGGTGGAAAAAGCAGCAACAGAGGAGAGGAAAAAGAAATCTGAGGGTCCAACCTATCAGCCTGGTGGATTTTAATGTGAGCTATGCAATCAAATCTTCAATCGCTGTTTTCTCAATGTTCATATTTTCAGCATTGTTCTTCCTGTAAAATGCTCCTTGCGATGCAGTTTTTGTACTACATTCATGAAATTTCCTACACAGGTTCAGAATATCATGAGGAATGGAAATTGCCCTAGGTTTTATTGTGAAATGTATATAAGCATATATTTTTAATTTTCAAACACAAAAATTAAAGTTTTTTAGACAAAAAAAGAATATTTGTAAATTAAAAAATTTTTGTGACCTAAACTAAAGGAGATAGAGAAAAACCCAGAGCAATTTCAAAAAGTATGTTTATTATGAACATAGGGTTAAAATATTAGACCAAAATTCAAAATATTTTGTCGCAAGGGACTTTTTTAGTGACGTAACAAAAAACATACAAAATTTATCATAATTTATAAACTGCTGGAGAAAAAATGGTTTAAATTTAGGTTGTAACATGTTTACATTATACCACACCTATGGTGTAAATTTGAAAAAGCTACCATTATTAGTTCAGAATTTGAAAATTTCAGTCATACATACCCTTAAAGGCAAATAAATATATAAAAAATACATATAAAATACAATGCAAAAGTAGCGTAAAAAGCTAAAAGTTACAAAAGCTTGTAACCTCCACATTATCGTAATCGGGCCAGTTCGTAGCTATTCATAAGTAAACTATTGTGACTAATGGGTTCATAGAATTGAAAGTCCAATTTTCAGAAATTCAAAATGTTCTTTATTTCGGTAGAAACACAATTTGGTCAAACCTTACAGTATCAGAATTACGTAACATACACAATTATAATCTTCCAAGGTCGCCGTCTGCAAACAACAGAGTTCACTTTCAAAACACAGCTGCAGGCACACGATTCAGTTCAAATTATAACTCTGTCTCTAACTGGCGATCGCGGTTCCTTTATATATCTCACTCGTATTTCTAGACGTTTTTAGAATGTTTTCTATTCACTGCTCCAGAAATTACCAGACGAAACACGAAACTTTCAGTCATCTAACTTTATCTGTTTCGGCAAGCCCTTTATCTCCGCACTGCGCTATCTGTCTCTTTGTGCACCCGGCTGCAATAAAGCTCGCGACAATACTGTGACTTTGTGGGTTCGTAGAATTAAAAGTCCAGTCTGCCGAAATTCCAAACGTTCTTTATTTGCGTAGAAATACACTCTGTTCAGTAAAAAACTGAAGCTGCTGACAGTGAAGTAAACTAGGTTATTAATAATAACTAAACACTAGTAACACAACTTCACTTATCTTATTTAAATCCTGGGACCGGTTTCAAAGCAAACATCTGCTTTATCCTCAGCCACTCAGCTTGACACTCACCCACTTACTGACTGACTGACCTTGACCACTACCGGAGTTTGAAGGATAGCTCCTTATCTAACTGCCATCTACCGGGGACAACACAAACTTATTGATGATGTCTATAGGAGGGATATCAAAATTCATTACGCGATCGTTATTTTTCAAAATAAATATCTTCTCCCAAACCATTAAATCTATCGGTTCCTTCAATTGTTTCAATAATTTAACTTCTGGATTTACTTCATAATTATATGACCAAAAATGATCAGCCACAGCCGATTTCTCGGTCTGTCTATATTTAATATTTCTAAAATGTTCCTTCGCTCTGGTTTCTAAATTACGCTTGGTTCCACCAATATAGATCTTATCGCATTCTAAACAGTTAACTTGATAAATACCAG
Source organism: Mantis religiosa (assembly GCA_030765055.1). Lineage (NCBI taxonomy): Eukaryota > Metazoa > Arthropoda > Insecta > Mantodea > Mantidae > Mantis > Mantis religiosa. Next base: position 182,084,012 of record CM060953.1, on the reverse strand, counting down.
ATTTTTTGTTGTCTGAAATTTTGTCTTTTTTAGAAAACTGTAGCAAATTCTTTATAATGTAATTATTATGAGGTGCTAGTATTATACCCACTTCTTTGAAAATATTTTGGAACTTTTTATTTGCCCATGGATGATAAGTAAATTTTTTAAAAATATAATCCTTTTTTACTTTTTTAAGAGTGGAAACATCATTAACATTTTTTTATATTTAAACTTTTCTACTCTTTTAATTATAAAATCTTTATTAAAGCCGTTAATTAAAGCAGTGTTTATAATATGTTTATATTCCGCATTAAATTCTTCTCCATTTAGAGGTATGTTTATCAAACTGTAAATCAAACTATTAAAAACAGCAAATTTGTGTGACATAGGGTTAAAACTTTTATTTCTGATATGATTATCTGTGTGAGTTGACTTTCTATAGATGCCAAAACTTAATTTATTGTTATTTTTCATTATTTTTAGATCTAGAAAGGGGATGTAGCCATTGTTTTCAATTTCTATTGTGAACTTGATAGCTTTATCCTGTGAAATTAGAATATTTAAAGCCTCATCTATATATCTTTCAGGAACTATGGCAAAAATGTCATCTACGTATCTATACCATATTTTAAAAATTGAAGGAAAAGCTTTAGTGACTTCTATTTCAAAAAAACTCATAAATAGATCAGCAAGAAAGGGTGAAAGGGGACTACCCATAGCTACTCCTGAAATTTGTTGGAAAACATTTCCATTGAAAGTAAAGAAATTTTGATCTATACACAGATTAGTAAGTTTCATAAAATCTTCTATTGACTCCTTATCCAAATCATTAGAACTCAACCATTTTCTTAAAAACGTTAGAAGTTTTTCTTTGGGAATACTGGGAAATAGGGCAGTTACATCAAAGGAAACAAGCCTATCATTTTTTGACAATACTATATTCCTGATCTTGTTTACTAACTCAAATGAGTTTTTTATACTTAAGCTGTTAAATCTATCAAAAGTATTAAACCTTTTGTTTAGCCATTTTGCCAAATTATACGTGGGTGAATATATAAAATTTACAATTCAAACTCCGGTAGTGGTCAAGGTCAGTCAGTCAGTTAGTGGGTGAGTGTCAAGCTGAGTGGCTGAGGATAAAGCAGATGTTTGCTTTGAAACCGGTCCGAGGATTTAAAAAGATAAGTGAAGTTGTGTTACTAGTGTTTAGTTATTATTAATAACACTATGTTCAGTTCGTACTGCGGGCAGGTCGGGGTGTCGGTGAACAGTATGGCCGCACAGTTCGGTTCAATTATTTGGCAGGGGCTTGACTCCCAGGGTTGTCAGCATCGCTAATAAAATTTGAAGAATATCGATGTCCTCGGCTGCTCTCGGAGTTGTCCTAATATTTATGAATACAGGATCAGTGGCAAGGATGTCTTGATACAGGGCGTTTTGGGTGGATCAATTAGGTTACTTGGAAAGAAACACAGTTTAATTCTCTTATGACGATCGGTTGTATTTCAGTTACTCTCGAAATACATGTTAATTAGACGAACTCTGAATGGTAGGCTTCGCGCGGGCGTGGTTGCACTTCCGTGTCTATAAAACGACTCGTCGCATTAGCACCCAGCTACTAACTACCTTTAATTGAACGCGATTTCTGTCCGTGTGCTATCACACGACGGTCTCGGTCGACCCTCAGCCACCGACTGACTTAATAAACGCGATTTCTGTCGGCGCGCGTTAGCACGACGATCTCGGTCGACCCTCAGCCACCGACTGACTTAGATATGTATTTGTTCCCGGCTAGGCCATATGACACTTCGCTTCCCCCTTCAGCTCATTATTTTTAATTAGTTGGTCGGTAGAACACATATGGAATCCCAGTTACGAGAATCTCACCCTGGACCACCCATAATGTTCCCTTCCTGTCAAACTATGTTTGAAAGCAAACGCCAGCTGCGACCTTTCAAATTTATGGTTGCGTTCGGCTTTCCTAGGGGAGGGAAAATCCCACCGTTCAGAGCTCGTAACAAACTTGAAATTGCACACAAGATACACTCCTGGAAATGGAAATAAGAACACATTGACGCCGGTGTGTCAGACCCACCATACTTGTTCCGGACACTGCGAGAGGGCTGTACAAGCAATGATCACACGCACGGCACAGCGGACACACCAGGAACCGCGGTGTTGGCCGTCGAATGGTGCTAGCTGCGCAGCGTTTGGGCACCGCCGCCGTCAGTGTCAGCCAGTTTGCCGTGGCATACGGAACTCCATCGCAGTCTTTAACACTGGTAGCATGCCGCGACAGCGTGGACGTGAACCGTATGTGCAATTGACGGACTTTGAGCGAGGGCGTATAGTGGACATACGGGAGGCCGGGTGGACGTACCGCCAATTGCTCAACACGTGGGGCGTGAGGTCTCCACAGTACATCGATGTTTTCGCCAGTGGTCGGCGGAAGGTGGACGTGCCCGTAGACCTGGGACCGGACCGCAGTGACGCACGGATGCACGCCAAAACCGTCGGATCCTACGCAGTGCCGTAGGGGACCGCACCGCCACTTCCCAGCAAATTAGGGACACTGTTGCTCCTGGGGTATCGGCGAGGACCATTCGTAACCGTCTCCATGAAGCTGGGCTACGGTCCCGCGCACCGTTAGGCCGTCTTCAGCTCACGCCCCAACATCGTACAGCCCGCCTCCAGTGGTGTCTCGAGAGGCGTGAATGGAGGGACGAATGGAGACGTGTCGTCTTCAGCGATGAGAGTCGCTTCTGCCTTGGTGCCAATGATGGTCGTATGCGTGTTTGGCGCCGTGCAGGTGAGCGCCACAATTAGGACTGCATACGACTGAGGCACATAGGGCCAACACCCGGCATCATGGTGTGGGAAGCGATCTCCTACACTGGCCGTACACCTCTGGTGATCGTCGAGGGGACGCTGAATAGTGCACGGTACATCCAACCCGTCATCGAACCCATCGTTCTACCATTCCTAGACCGGCAAGGGAACTTGCTGTTCCAACAGGACAGTGCACGTCCGCATGTATCCCGTGCCACCCAACGTGCTCTAGAAGGTGTAAGTCAACTACCCTGGCCAGCAAGATCTCCGGATCTGTCCCCCATTGAGCATGTGTGGGAGTGGATGAAATGTCGTCTCACGCTGTCTGCACGTCCAGCACGAACGCTGGTCCAGCTGAGGCGCCAGCTGGAAATGGCATGGCAAGCTGTTCCACAGGACTACATCCAGCATCTCTACGATCGTCTCCATGGGAGAATAGCTGCCTGCATTGCTGCGAAAGGTGGATATACACGGTACTAATGCCGACATTGTGCATGGTCTGTTGCCTGTGTCTATGTGCCTATGGTTCTGTCAGTGTGATCATGTGATACATCTGACCCCAGGAACGTGTTAATAAAGTTTCCCCTTCCTGGGACAATGAATTAACGATGTTATTATTGCAATTTCCAGGAGTGTATTTGTTTCAATACAGGTATATATATTTTCCTTTAACATTCAATTAATCTTCTAGATATTCCTTAACAGTTAATTAATCAACTCGAGGAAGAGAGTACCGTTTCAGTACGTAACAGAATTATGTCACATACACACAATCTACAAAGGTCGATGACAATAATAACAAACAGCGATCAGCTCTCGTTACAACAACACTCTACAGCTGTTAACTGCTTACGGCTGACTCTTGGCAAGTCGTCGCCTTCTTAAATACCTCATTGCTAAATTTTAGATATTTCCGGAATAATAAAGAAACCGAATAATCTATCACCTTCCAGAAGCGTAACTTAATCTATGTCGGCAAGTCCTTTATATCAGTTATCTTTATTTGCCGGCTCTTTGTGTACACAAGACGCGCTATCGTAGATAACAGCTTCGCGACAATACTCTGGGAGAAAAATAGTTGTTTTAGTATATAATATTAATACGAGGGGGTGTCGTATAGTTTTAATTATCACCCTTTAAACATGTGATAGAGAGTTTGTGTTGATATGTGGTTGTTACTTCTTCTCTACGCAGTGACCATCCAGATTTACACATTTTTCCCAGAGTTTTTAGACCTTCCGAATACATTGATTGTAGACGTCTGCAGAATTCGCTTTAAACCACCCTTCTACTTCATTAATGACGGATTCTTCATTTTCGGGATCAAGAAGTCACTTGATGCGAGATCGGGCGAATAAGGCGGATGCTGTAAGATCACAAAGCTACATTCCTTTGTTTTGTCAACTGCAACTTGAGATGAATGAACTGGTGCATTGTCAGCCAGAAGACGAACAACTTTGGTGAGTTAAGTGCAAAGGTTCTACCCAATTAGTCCAGGACCCTTAGGTCCTAGGATCCTGCCCTCCTTCAACCCGGGAGCGATGAATAACTCCGGACCTCTTTCCATAGGGCAATACCTGATTAAAAAGCCCCCTCCCCCCGTTGACAAAAACGTCAAGACGGGATGGAAATGGATACGCCACTTACGCGCGTCAACCTCGCAGAGAAGACTAAAAAAATAAAATCTGCTCAACACATGCCCTGGCATCTTGAAGCTATACCAGGGCAAAGCTGTTCATAGATTTGAATTCTTTATCCTCCTGCCTTATTTATTAGTTCCAAATATGAGCTAAATCTTTCCTGGCGGCATATATGTTCTAGACGTTCTCGGGCTTCATCGTGAGCCCGCTCGCTGATTGGTCCGCGTCATTTTCCTTAGCGACCACTATATATATGGGTCGCCCCACCTTCTCCTGGCTAAGGTCCGAGCTCGGTGACCGGATTGGTCGCTGAGGTTGAGGCAGAGGCAAATCCCTTGGGTTCCCACTGCCAAATACCTTGGCGTACACCTCGATCGCGGTCTCACCTACGCACCTCACGTCCGGGTCAAAGCCGGACAAGCGCATGCAGCGCTAACGCAGTTGTACCCTATACTAAAATCCACCATGCCAACGCACCTCAAACTACGCCTGTATCGGGCGATTATACCGCCCCTGATTCTGTACGGCGGCGAAGTCTGGGGATCAGCGGCTCCGACCACTATTCGCAGACTACAGCGCGTCCAGAACAGGGCACTGCGCATGATCTACGATACCGGGCGTAGATTCCCGTCCCACATCCTTCATACCTACTCCGGGGTCCCGTACATCGTGGACGTGGTGCGGGAGAGATCCCGCACCATCTACGATAAGCTGGACTCCCATCCAAACATCCTGGTGAACACCCTTGGCCGTTACGACCACAGGGCTCCTCGCCGTCGACCGAGCTACGGGTTGCCCAAAGATGCTTTGGGTAACTAGTACTAAACAGGGCCACATTCCCCTGACTCCAACCCCCAAGCCCAGAAATGGGCTTGGTAAACTCAATACCTAAACACTGTTCCTTTCCCTCTAGCCTGTTAAGCGGACTGTGCTCAGATGCCTCCCGGCAGGCGGAAGAGCGCAGCCAGCATTGGCGCATCCCCCCTACACGGGGCGACTGCGCACACAAAGGCTAGATATGTCCACTGCCAAAAACAATCGTCTGAGACAAAAGATGACTCTTTTACACTGCCCAGATAAAGACGCAATAAGCGGCTAGGTGCTGGGCAGCAAACACTCCGTGCAGGTAAACCTGGGCGACTCGATTCTTCTGCTGGTCTGCTGGTCTGCCTAAGACATTCAACATCCTGATGATGGGAGAGATGCACGCTCCCGAAACGTCGATGTCACAACACCTGCTTACCTGGCTCGAAGCCCGAGAACGTCTAGAACTTATTAGTTACATTTACAATACTTATCTTTGCAGATATTCCCTAATCTAACTTGCCAAATAATCCTAACAAACTAGCTAATTCTAACCTACTTGCTACTGGAAACCAGCAGCTTTAGAACTCATGAAAACTACCTACCCTACCTATATCATATATCCTACTTGCTAATATTTACATTCACTATTGTCCTGTCCCACTAGCTACCTCGGTGGGGCCACCTACCGCGCCGTTTCTTAATCAGAGCTGTTCATAACTTGTCCAGAAGATTGCAGTAGTATCTGCCAGTGATGGTTTGACCCTTGGCAAGATAATCTGTAAGGATGACACCACGAAAGTCCCAGAAAACTGAAAGCATGACCTTCCCAGCTCGCTTTTGCACCTTTGTCTTTTTGGGAGTGGGGAATCCGCATGTTTCCATTCCACGCTCATGGCTTTTATCTCTGGATTATACTGATGTATCCAGGGTGCATCCATAGTTACCAGACGATCAAAAAGATCATCTGCATCCTGTTCCAACAGCATCAACATCTGCCTTGAAAGGTCACGCCGTGTTTGCTTTTGGAAAGGGGTTAGCAAACGTGGAACCCACCGTGCAGACACCTTAGACATATGCAGGTCGTCATGAATAATTTTCCACACACTCCTGTAACTAAGATGTGTCTCATTCATGATCATTTGGATGGTTTCTCGTCTGTCTTCCAGTATTAAACACTCCACTTTCTTCACTGTGACAGCTGACGGTCTACCAGCTCTTGGCTCATCTGTCAGGGACATGTGACTAGTTTGAAAATTTCTTTTCCACCTCACAATAGTGTCATACGATGGGCAATCATTTCCATAAACACCTGTCATACATATTCAGACTTTCATTTTTTTTCTTTTTGATTAAAATTAAAATCATTTTCTTTTCACTCGACATTAGATGGAATATTATTTAACGGATTAGATTTCAGATAATATTCCACAAAACAGTAGACCAAACAAAAACTTCTGCTCAGTGCTAAGGTAGAATCAGCTTTCTTCTTTTTCATGAGTCAGCCAGAACGTGTCCTTGAGCGCGTGTTAGTACTTCACAGAAAACTTTCTTCCTCTTTTGTGAATTAACAGGTAGTTGGCTTTTAGCTCGTGTTTGTTTCTCACGGCACAACCAGGTGACAGTATTGAACTTTGGGTTGTATAATATATGTTCTCTATTTACCGCAAGTACAGATGTATTATTTTATCTTGACAGGAATCCTGCGCGGTAGGGATGAGTAGCAGCTGTGGTGGGGATGGTGCACCTATCGCCACAATGCGTCACACGCGTAAGATTACAAGAGGGGAGGGCGGTGCATAAGGTGTCTAAAAACAAATTTCATTCTCGAAGCCAGTTTTGCAGCTCTTATAAACTAAGTTGTAATTCTTACTATGGTAGTAATGTCCACGCTTTTGTTGGATCTTAAATAGTAGATAGGCATTTGGAACAAAACCCTGTTCTCCTCCAGCAGGCATGACAAAAAAACTGTCGGCCTTTCAATATCGCTGCAGAGTCCCTGTAACGTATTTCACTCCAGGCATATGGTCCAGTATGTGCTGTATTTATATAAGTCTCATTCATGTAAACTATATAAACTTCACTTCGATATCTCCAAATATTTCGTAGCCTTTTTGCACGTATGGTGCGATGTTCGATTAAAATTTCTCTGTCACGCTTAGTGTTTTTTTTTTTTTTTTTTTTCAAATAATCCTAGCTTCAAAAGAACTCTTCTTAATGTTCAGACACTGCCTTGGAAGTCAGTAGAATTTTTAGCTTCATAAGCACTTTCTTCAAAGTTGGTCTTTGTTTTTCTGTGCTTTAAAAATTATTCATAGCTCGCCTAACTACTTCTGAATTAAAACATCCAAATTAGATTTTGTGCATGTTCTTAATCTTTGTTTACTGGGTATAGAGAAGGACGTTGTTGCACTAGCACCAATGGTTTTTCTTTCCTTAATAACTCTCCTAAACTGCTTTCAGACACAACTATTGCCTCAGATACCCTTTCGCAGATTTTTGTAGCTGACCCAGAACATTGTTCCTTTTTTATAAATCTATGCATTTCGTTATTACTTCTCGTGTTTTTAAATGTAGCACTTTATTTCCTAATGTGCTTCTAGAAGACGTCATTTATAAATGCTCTCTTGGAACCAGGAGACAAGCACATTTTGAAACAAGCTGTAGTGTTACCGAGTAGCTCTGCACGTGCTCACTTGCTCGCAACTGGTACGCAACTGACCTGCCCTCCCCTCCAGTTGTAACCGTTCTGAAGTGGACAAGTCCAGATACCACTGCGCATCGCTCTGCACTTTTCAAGATAAAAAAATACATCTGTACCTCTGTAGTAGAAAAAGTAAAAATTAAATTTTTATATTTATTATAGATCCAAAGTTACAGCACTGAACGTAAATAAGGATGTATTAGGTTAGAATTGACTAAAACACCAATTTATTCTTTGACCAACTGCACTGAGAAAATGTCATATTTTTTATGTTTATTTAGTTTAATTGCTGCTGTACTTAATTGTTCCACATACGTTAAGGTTTTTAATAGATAGAGTCAACATGAAAAATTCAATGCCATGGCCGGGATTTGAACCACGGATCTCCTGGTTTCCGTCCAGTCACTGTTAACCTTTGAGCTACCATGGCCAACGTGCAGTCCTGACATTAGTCAGTCGCCACAAACGGTATATCTCGGATGTGAGATCCCCTAGTGGCCTACCGGGTAAAAATATGAGTCAAATGGAGAATCTAATGTCATGTCGGCACGTTGGCCGTGGTAGCTCAAAGATTAAGAGAGACTGGACGGAAACCAGGAGATTCGTGGTTCAAATCCCGGCCATGGCATTGAATTTTTCATGTTGACTCTATATATTAACAACACTTCTTTCTGACAACACTTATCTCAAACATAAGTAAACAGTTCACCTACTGCACGCAGTTTGAAACAGACCGAGTTGATGTTCAGTTCGTTTTCAGAGTAGCGTTTGTTATTTTGTTAAAGTGAACGGCATTGTTAAGTCGTGACTCGAATTCGAACTGAAATGTTGCTAATATTTCATTAAATTATTATTGTACACGTGTATTTTCTCCGCTCTTTGTGATCGGAATGCTTGAACATGTCCATCGAAACTGTGATGATTTTCGATCAACAAACGTGAAGTAGTTCATTCTCGGGGCAGACAAATATATGTAATATGAACAAGTGTTTACAAAAACTCTCCAATCCAGGATATAGGGCAACTGTAGATTTTTCAAAAACCTAGCAATTAAGTGTAGAAGCTTGAAGGGTAGGTAGCGCACATATGGTGCCACAAATTTGTCGTGAAGCAGCTTCATGCTTTGAATAAGAGAGTGTGCCTGTATTTCAATCTCCGGGAAAGATCCCTCAAGTTGGAAAGTAGGTTACTCGATTGGAAACCGTACTTGGTGTTCCACTTCTGTGACGTGTGTCAAGGTAAGGTTTCAATATTTTAGTAACATTTCATCTGCTGTTTAATTATATGAAAAAATAGGTAGAACTTTAGCTGGCGGGTAAAACGTGCTATATATATTGATGCGATATATTGGGCGAGCAAAGGTTACCACGTTGGCGCGACGGTTTGAAGCAAATGGTGTTTAACTCAGGGTAAAGCAATTAAAGAAGCTATAAAATGGTGTACTATTAATGGGAACAGTGCCCGTATTCTTAGTGATTCACAATCAGCTCTACTCGCTATTAATGATAAATACAACTTAAATTCATTAGCACATGAAATCAGAACCTTGCTTCAAAAACATCCAGGACATATTTGCATGGGATGGGTTAAAGGACACAGTGGAATTTTAGGTAACGAGAGAGCTGATTGCTTGGCTAAGAAGGCTGCAGAATCCAATCTTCCTGTGACATACTCTTTATGTCCTATTTCTACTGTAAGGAGAATAATACATCAACATATTCTTGAAGAATGTAACCAACAATGGCTAACAACTCCAAATGGAAGTTTAACAAAAACATTATTTTTCCCTAGTGTATATGACAGAGGAAAATGTGAAACTCTTGTACCAAATTTTGTTTTGACACAATGTTTAAGTGGACATGGTAAATTTGGTGAATACTTATCACGTTTTCACTTAACATCTAACCCCAAGTGCATGTGTGCTGAAGAATTTCAAACTGTGGTTCATCTCCTTTTCTGTTGTCCCATTTTCTGGAGAGAAAGACAAGAATTAATATTCAAGCTAGACTCTCTAGGAACTGAATTTTCTGCTCCGCTCACATCTTTGCTAATGAAGCCACAACAGTATAAGTACTTCATGATGTTTATAAACTCAGTGTTTAAACGTCTGAAATAGTTTAAATTAATATGCATCAGATTATAACATATTTTCTTCCTTCTAGTATTTAAAATATTTTTGTTAACTTTGTGTATTTTTATGTATCAACTCTAACCCTAATATACCACTGTGTAAAATAGGGTTCATAAATCTGGATAAATAAAAAACAAACTCAGGGTAAAGCAATGAGGTTTCTCCCAGGGTATGCGTGGATATGTATGATAAGGATGGTTTTAATGACTCTGGAATGCCCGTTTCAAACTGATTTAATGACTGCTTCTTTTATTATTACATTAAACACGAAGTTGCCGACCAAGGATTACCAATATCACTGTTGAAAGTTACTGAAGGGGGAATGATTATTACTCGATAATACTTAATTAGTTACGTATAAATTGACAAATGTCTTTTCTCATCACTTCTGGTCTGTCCTCGACCAAGACAGAGGAAGAGGACTTTCTTAATGGCTTGCCAGCCACGAACTTTTCTAATCGGCCTGACGCCCTAGACTGAATGACCACTGCTTCGCGTGGGTGTATGCGTCACTTTCACTTTCTAGTAGCCCCTTATTCAACCAAAGATTCCCTTTCTGACTATTTTGTCATACCATTATGAAGGGTCCGAAGAATAGCCCATTCAACAAAGTCAATTGCTATCCCTTAGAGTTCTGTTAAGGACACTGTTTCTTAATTCTTTTGTTAAAACAACTTATTCACCCAAACTGCTATTCGACTCAAATGCACCTGCACGTGTTGTAACAAAGAACCAACATTCCTTTGAAATCCATCATGATTCTTTACTTATTTCAATCCTTTAATTTCGGTAAAAATAGCCCGCCTCGGTAGCGTAGATGGTAGCATGTCTGCCTCACGTTCAAGAGGTCCCGAGTTCGAATATCGGTCAGAGTGAGTTACCTGGATAAGGTTTTTACGGGGTTTTCCCTTATCCTTCAAGACGAATGTCGGGTAACTCTAAGCTCCATGGACCCTGGACTCATTTGAGCATCATTTCACCTAATTCATTCACCGTCCGATATGACGACTTTGGAGGACGTAAATTACAAAGGAAAAAAAAAGAAAAAACAACAGTGCAGCAGGTTCAAATTGCCAGTTATAGGACTCCAAAGGCATCAATTTGACGCCTCATTAGGGAATTGTCCTCGCAACACAATGTGGAAACTTCAACGTTTCAATCTACGAAAACGTCCGTATCACATTCAAGTTCTGCACCATCTTGAGGACGAGGATTTCGCCTGTCGTCGGACAATGTGTTATGACCTACTAGAATGTATAGATAATGAGAATTTAATGGACAACATGAAGCCACTTTCCATGTTTGTGGAAAAGTGCACAGACACAACAGCCGAATATGGCCATATGAAGAACCACCTCAACATGTTAGAACTGTTCCTTGAACCTTCAAGAGGATGGCATACAGGATACAGTTGTGTTTCAGCAAGATGGTGCGCCTCCACATTTTGCAAACATCGTCCGTGATTACCTGAACAGAACTTTTCCAGGGAGACGGATAGGCAGAGGTTCACCTCGGCTCTGGGCTTCCCGTTCACCGGACCTTACTCCTTTTTTTTTTTTTTTTTTGCATGCAGGTACATTAAATTTAAAGTGTACACTGGCAAAGTGAATGGTCTGCCTGATTTACGGAAGCAGCAGGTCGAATTACGGTTGATATGTTACAGTCTACATTTCATTCCACTACTGAAAGATGGCGTATGTGTTTTGAGCTAGATGGAGGTCATGTAGAAGGACACTAGAATATGTGGAACACTTCAAAATAATATTTATTTTTCAATCAGTCTTCCTTCATTGAAATGGATAGTGACTTTAGAGACACCCTGTAGGTATTTTAGTTCCTTGATATATATAAATGAAGATGCTAAAGGTAGTAGGCCGGGCCATGTATAGAGCTGCCACATTCCACTCTAACTAGGTTCATATTTTTCGAATACTTACGTGGCTTTTCTCTCAGATAGCACTGGAGATGTTGATGAAACTTTGCCTACTTACTCTTAATGAAGAGATGTACAATGACTTGGAAGAGCAGGAAGGTTCATTTAAGATTCAGTGTATTAATTCTGAGTTGCAACTGTTACATACCTCTCCACTGTTATGCACTCAGTGAGAAACCACGTGGTTAATAAGTTATATGTTTTCATTTGGCCGTGAAATCGCATTGATTGCTGTACAAGCAGCAGACTTTTTTTCCCCCGAGACCAGAGGGAAATGCCGTGCCCACCGCAAGAGAAAATACCATGTGGTAACTTCCCACACCGCTAGCCTCAATAAATAATGGTGAAAAGCGAGGAAACATGCCATTACTAATAAATGTTTCGGATATCTCGTGTACTGCACTTCTTTATCAACACAGGCGTCATAGTTCGGCGAATCTGCCAATACGGTCAGGAGAGCGGCCGTCGTGATGTACAGAAAGCGTGTTCGCATATACGGGCCGATCCTTGCAGCTGCAAATAGGGGAACGAATCACAGAATAACATTAGTATTGCAAATATAAGAAGTTGAGAGAAAAGGTATAAGAAATTATATATACGAGGCAAGTTTTTAAGTCAGTACCGTTTTGGAATTAAAACAAGACGGGCATAGATATCGTAATAATTTTATTTTTACATGAAAGCCTGTACCTTAATCTACCTTTCTACATAATTTCCGTGAATATTGAGGCACTTGTCATAACGTGGCACCAGTTTTTGAATACCCTCCTCAAAAAATTCTGCCGCCTGACGTGTTAACCACTGTATCACAACTGTTTTGACTTCGTTATCGTCTTGAAGACGCTGACCGCCCATATGTTTCTTCAAGTGCAGGAACAATTGGTAGTCACTGGGCGCCAGATCAGGGCTGTATGGAGGATGATCTAGAGTTTCCCATTGAAAAGATCTGATGAGATCTTTGGTCCGATTTGCCACAGGTGGACGGGCATTGTCATGCAGCAAAACGATACGCTTACTCAACTTGCCACGTCTTTTGTTCTGGATTGCATGGCGCAAATTGTTCACTGTCTCACATTAAGACGCTGCATTGATTGTCTCATTACGAGGCACAAACTGCACTAGCAATACTCCTTTTCTGTCTCAAAGAACTGTGCACATGATTTTCCGGGTAGAAATTGTTTGCTTAAACTCCACTTTTGTGGGTGATGATGAATGTCGCCATTCCATGGATTGTTGTTTCGATTCTGGTGTGACGTAGGCCAGCCATGTTTCGTCACCAGTAACAATTTGGTCTAAAAAATCTTTACCTTCATTGTGGTACCGCTCAGGGAAAGTCAATGCACTGCCTAAACGTTGGGTTTGTGCAAATCCGTCAACATTTTCGGAAAACCCGGGGCAAAAACCTTATCCAGGTAACTCACCCTGACCGAGATACGAAATCGGGACCTCTTGAACGTGAGGCAGACACGCTATCATCTACGCTACCGAGGCGGGCAATCATACTTTAATGTGTCACTATATCGGACGATTTCATATTCTAAATATATTTACATTTCTCTGTAGGTAGTAGGTTTTGTCTATCTCAAACGGCTAACCAGTTATGTAAAAGTCATTCAAAATAAAGAGGACTTTATCACCTATTCCCAAACATCTCAAGATATATTTACGCTATATTTGTCATGAAAATCCCCTAAGTGTTTCGTAATTTAATCAAAATCGTTATTAATTTTTGTTTTAATCAGTGAAATCTAAAATGCCACATGTATAGAACAGATTCAGATGTAAAAATACTTTTCAAAATCTGCCTGTACATTTCTAAGAACTCCTAACCTTAAATACCTGTCATTTAATCGACATTACATTTTAGTCAGACAAGCGCGTGCACATATAGAGACATTTTCCTAAAAAAAATAATTTATTTTTATTCAGGAAGTCTCCATTTTTCCGTTTAATACAATTCTTCCTCTACTTAGCCTCAGTACCATGCGATTACGACTGATAATTTTCTGACAGCAAAATCACACTTACAGACCATGCAGAGTTACTGATCACTTGACTACTGTGGGCAAAGGTTAAAGAAGTAGTACATTTTGGAAACGTTTCAAAACCTTTTGCGTGAATGCCAGTGACTTTTAATTCACTGTTGAGTCATATCGAACGATGAATGAGATGATGTTCAAATTAGTTCAGGATCCATAAAGCTTAGAGTTACCAGACATTCATCTTTCAGGGTAAGGGAAAACCTTGAACGTTAAGTCATATCGGACGATGAATGCAATTATGTTCAAATGAGTACAGGATCCATAAAGCTTAGAGTTACCAGACATTCATCTTTCAGGATAAGGGAAAACCTTGAACGTTAAGTCATATCGGACGATGAATGCAATTATGTTCAAATGAGTACAGGGTACATAGAGCTTAGAGTTACCTGACATTCGCTTTTCAGGATAAGGTAAAACCTTCAACCTTAAGTTATATCGGACGATGAATGTAATTATGTTCAAATGAGTAGAGGGTACATAGAGCTTAGAGTTACCAGACATTCATCTTTCAGGATAAGGGAAAACCTCCAACGTTAAGTCATATCGGACGATGATTGAAATGACGTTCAAATGACTACAGGGTACATAGAGCTTAGAGTTACCAGACATTCATCTTTCAGGATAAGGTAAAACCTTCAACCTTAAGTTATATCGGACGATGAATGAAATTATGTTCAAATGAGTACAGGCTACATAGAGCTTAGAGTTATCAGACATTCATATTTCACGATAAGGTAAAACCTCCAACGTTAAGTCATATCGGACGATGAATGAAATGATGTTCAAATGAGTACAGGGTACATGGAGCTTAGAGTAACCAGATATTCATCTTTCCGGATAAGGGAAAACCTCCAACGTTAAGTCATATCGGACGATGAATGAAATCATGTTTAAATGAGTAAAGTATACATAGAGCTTAGAGTTACCTGACAACCGTCTTTCAGGAAGAGTAAAACTCCAGAAAAACTTCTCCAGATAACTCAGCCTAACCGAGATTCAAACTCGGGACCTCATGAACGTCAGGTAGACACGCTACTATATGCGCTACCGAGGTGGCCATTGAATAAAGTGGAACACAGTTATGTCTTTTTGACATAGTCTCTCTGTCATTCTACACAATTCCTACAATACGTAGAAAGCGCACGGGTTTCTCCTTGGTCATGTGTTCAGTTACGGCCTGCTGTACCCTTTCATTGGAAGAAAATTTCTGCCCTCCCATTGCCTCTTTGAGTTGTTCAAGCATATGGTAATCACTCAGTGCGTGGTCTGGGAAATATGGTTAATGGAAGAGTATAAGTGCAGGTATGGAGTGAGTACCCATCTAGCAGAAACTTTGCGAAGCTTACGTCATGAATGATGTGAAGTGCTGAGGCAGGACTAATGCTCAGATATGAGGCTATTTTATGCGCCGTCTTAAGGTGATTTTTCCAGCACAATGGCTTCAACTGCTGCAGCAGAGTCTCATGACACAACACAGTGTGCCTGACCCGGGCGCAGAACGTATCATCATCCTGGATTCGCCGATATATTTCAATAGGTTTTGTACCTTCACTGCTTAGAAAACATATGAAAGAATGGGGCCCTTCGTTGATGCGTGACGTATACGGGGCACTCGTTTTGGATTATCATTGTGGCCTCGTTGGCGTATTTGCAGTATTCTTACTGTGAGGCATTCCTTACTTTTTAATATAGTACTGCCTACGTACGGAACAATGGCATCACACTTTTGAGGTATTCATTTTCGTTTTCCCCTTGTGTAATGGGAGTCTATTCTTCGTAATATATATATATATATATATATATATATATATATATATATATATATATATATATATAAATGAACGTAAAAGTGGTTCATAAAAACCAAGAAAGAAAATTATTTAATTCGACGGCGTCGCAGTGGAGTGATTAGTCCGTTCATTCTTGCCAAAGGGACTCGGCTTCGATCCCAGGATGCATATGTCTTCTGATGGAGCAAGTGGCACTTGGACGGGTTTTATCCGGGTTCCTATACTTCCTCCTCCATTTATTTCATCGATTGCTCCAGTATTATTTTTTAATACTTTTATCATAATTTCAATTAATCCAGTTCGTCACTCGATACCAGACTTTGGGCTGATCACACATCTTGTCCATCTGTTGATAGGTAACAGATCCCACGTTTTGGAGGAGCTACATGAAAGGTGTGTAATAAAAGAAGAAACCGTAGAAGATAAGCTAAGCCACAAAGTATTATAACAATATACTCGTCAAATGGATCATGTGGATTTGTCATTGGTAGAGGAAATTATGCGAATGTTGAAATTAGAAAATCAACTTCCTCTTTCGAAACAAAAGACGGGTAATGATGCGCGCTGCTTTGCTGAGCTGGAATCGTGTTCAGTAAAATGCGAGCCAAGGCACAAATTGGATCCGAACACAATGTTTGAGGTATGCCTCCTCGAGCGGGAGATATAATTGGATAGACAATTTAGCATTGTGTCAGATCACTGAGGCGCGAAACCTTTGTGAAGTTAACTCGCTCGCATTTTCATATTCCGGAGCTCCGTTCCTGCACCAAAGGTGTAAAACAAACTTACACAATCTTGTCATTTCCTCGAGGACACAAAATAAAATGAACATGTAAAACATCGCATAAAGTTGTAGCAGCCTCGAATATTATGCTGCAAGAGTCTTCAATAGAGAAGTGGCAACTAAGATGTCTCCTAATGTGTAGCCAATATATTCAAGACCAGGAAATTTGTGGGGAAGAAGTGAATTCTGCAGAAAAGTGAATACCTACAATTTGTTTGCGCAGTGATGGTGTACGTACGAAATCATTTTCTATTCTAGTATATTCAAAATATGTGTTTAATTATAAACCTCCTACTATTCACTAGTGAATCAATGTGATTGAAAACATCTATAAAGAAAAAAGTATGAAAATATGTTTTAGAAATATTATATGTTACAGATAAAAGCGATATAAATTATAGGAAATAAATGCACTAAAAGACAACAGAAAAGCATTAAAATTACAATCACAAGGGGCGTCCAGAAAGTAAGCTCTGTTTCAATTTATCTCCGCTGCAGTGCTGCGATCGCAGTTCGGCACATGCGCGATAGACGCTCTGCATTAAGGAGAAGAAACGTACGCCATTGTGAGATCGCTGTCAGCCACGTACGCTTTGTTGTGCTTGTTTACAATGTCGGTGTTGATTGAAAATTCCACCGCTTGTGAAATCAGATCTGTGATTCGTTTTCTGAATGCTAGGAAAGTGAAACCAATTGAAATTTATCAGCTGTCAAAAGGTGTTGTGTTTCTTCACGACAATGCACGATCACATACTGCAAATGTGACGAAAAACAGCCTACAGGGATTTGGCTGGGACGTGTTTGACCACACCCCGTACAGCCCTGACCTCGCTCCTACCGACTTTCATCTGTTTTTGCATCTCAAATCTTTCCTTGGCAGTCAACACTTCAACAATGACGAAGAGCTAAAAGAAAATGTTTCCAACTGGTTGAAGACACAGTCGGCAAACTTCTATGAGGAAGGTATACAAAAACTTGTGCCTCGCTATGACAAATGCCTGCAAAATTTCGGCAGTTATGTGGAAAAGTAGTTTTAGAGTTGTAAAATTTTGTGCAATAAATAATTTTTTCTGTATCTGCACATAATTCATTTTATCACCAAACAGAACTTACTTTCTGGACGTAGCTCATAGTTGGTAGTCGAATTGGAAAGAATGGTATTGAAGATAGGCATGGGAGATCTATGGAGAGCAGAGGAGACAAATCATAGCAGTTTTTGGAAGGAAGTGAGAACTAGACTACAAGACATAGATAGACAGGAGATATGAGAAAGTATAGAAGAAAAGAAATCTTTGAAATGTTATAAGCAATTAAAGACAGAATGGGGTAGGTAAAAACTTATAGATCAATATGGCAGACCTGGAAGAGAAAGTATAGCATGAATGAGAGTAGGAATAATATACTTAAAAGGGTTGAGAAGTAATGAGGTAGGAATATGTGAATTTTGTGGAGATGAAGAAAACACTGTTCATTGCGTGATAGAATATAAGGAGCTAACAAATTACAGGAGAAAAATATGGCATAAGAAATGGGACAGTGTGAGCAAAGAGGTCGTGGCTTTACGCATGTTAACGGGGATGGGAGAAAAGAAAAATAGAGGAAGAAATGACATCAAGCTGCTCAGGAAAATCAAAGGTTTATAGCCAAGGGACCTGAGTCAGCGAGTAAATCTTAGGTCAACAATTTCATGTACAGGAGGTACAATAAGTGCATGTTCTATGTTAAATTTTATTGTACTGAAATTGTAATAGAAACTGTACCAATAAATAAATATCAAAATAGATTAAAAGAAGTCAAGAAAAAATATTATTTATACTTAATAAACCTATTGAAAATTGAAACAAATGAAAAATGAGATCCCCTTTCTTTTTTTTAATTTACGTTCTCCAACGTAAAGTCATATCCAACGATGAATGAAATGGGTGAAATGGTGCTCAAATGAGCCTGTGGTCCATGGAGCTTAGAGTTACCCAACATTTGTATTTTAGAATACGGGAAAACTCCGGAAAAACCTTATCCAGGTAACTCACCCTGACCGAGATTCGAACTCGGTACCTCTTGAACGTGAGGCAGACATGCTACTATTTACTCTACCGAGGCGGACAAAGAGATCTCTGAAATGGTTAACAATGTAAAAAAAAAATATTTCGCTCAAATTTGTATTATAATGGCATTTACTGCATTTACTGCAAGCGCCCACGTAAATACATCAAAGTCTTCGAAATAGTAAAAGAGTTAAAGTATCTTGGAGAATGGATTAATTGGAATACTAAGACAAATAAAGCATTGAATTCCAGTAAAAAATAAACTTGAACTAGCTTTCAAACTAACAAAAGATACTTATAACAAGAAATCACTATCATGGGGATCCAAAAGTATTACGGAGATGATATCGAATTGAAAGAAGGTTATTTCAAGCAAGATGGAACAACGTGTCATACATCTAATGACACAATGTGAGGCGGCAATCGGTGGGTGCAAACCTACTTCAGGAAAAAGGCGTTGAAGTCAGGATCCTTTTGGTGTAGGACGCAATCAGGGAAAAGCAGATTATGCTCCGGACTAGCAGGTTGTTCTCTGTGGCAGGTAAGGGTGAGCATAAGTATACTCTGTCTCAGGGTCCAGCGTTTAAGTGGAAATACACTATGATTACTTGTTGACTTCTCTTACCAGTTTATTGATAGAACATTTATATGACGAGCTCGTTCCCTAACACCCATGCCTGCCACGACGTCGGTATCACTCTTTGATTCAAGCTACCCACTTTTCACTGTGCCGCATCTAATTAAAAGTTTTACTCTGCACTGTCTCGTCACTTTACGCCTTCATCCCCCGAAACGCCCTAAGATGAAGTGTCGCCACTTTCCTAGTCTGATCGCGCCTTTTCCGTCCGCGGGCTGATCTATCCACGCCCATGACTGTTCCGCCCGTAACACGTGTATGAATTTTGAATATATCAGAATTTTGATTCGAGGTTTGTTTTCCTTTATTTAATCTGATTGGTCTTTCACCCCCTCCTATAGCTAGGCAGCAGTTCAGTTTTGGTCCCACCGGGATTTGACCCTTGAGGTCATTGGGAGACACATTCTGGCTTTTTCTCACATTTCCCGAAAGTCTCGCATTCCTAAGGGGAACTTTACCCTCTTGTCGACTTTTCTCACGCGTTTAGCTTATGCGACACATTCCTTAGTTTATATAGTTTTATCTTCCTCACTTGTTTATAGCATCGGAAACCTAAGGTTTCCGCATCACATGGAACTTGTAACCAATTTCTTTGATAATCGAATAATCTCGAAAGGTATGTGACCTCCCAGATACCCTGACCTAATCTCACCGGATTTTTTCTTGTGGGTGTATCTAAAAAATAGAGTGTACAATAATAGGCCACGAATAATTGATGTTATCAAGAAATCCATTCGAACAGAAATAAGTAACATCGGCGAGGTTACTCTCCGTAAATCTTGAGAGAATATGGTAAGACGAGTGCAAACATGAATAGATGCTGGTGGAGGACACTTCCAACATTGTCTCTGAGATTTCAATAGTGTAATATAATCCCCCAATTGTGTATTAGGTTCTCTCAAAGTTGCACGTAAGTCCTATTATTGGTTTAAAAGTTATGGTTCAGGTTTATATGGATCGCTCTGTAATAATCAGTTTCGTTGGCAGGAAAACCAAACCACTGTATAAAGAGAGAGACTTCTAAGTTAGAAATCAGTAGGGCGATGTGTTTATAAACTGAGAAGCTTTATGTTTTTTCTCCAAAGAGGCTAAATTTTCTTCTTGGAAATATTAAAGTTTTTTGTATTATGACAAATTATGTAGTTTTGGTGCTATTAAATAATTACCTCCAGAATGCGTGTCACAAGCGCCACTAGCTGAGCCAGATTTCTTAGGCATCAATGTTCCCTGGCGCTCAAAAAGCTAATGTAGCAACTTCGGTTGAGTTGCTACTTTGTGTATAACTAGTTCGTGTTGATGGTTGGTTCGTGCATGTAAAGCAAAGCTCTTTACCTGAAAGTGGAACAACTTATCAACTTTAATAAATGGCATGAAATTGGCCGTAACGTTTAAGCGGCTTTCAGAGTGCTATACGTAATCCGTCTGCATTTATATGAAAATCGGTTGTTTTTACCTGTTCATTAATAATAAACTAGCACATTCGATATAACTCTCCCATCACTGCGTCATTATTATTTACCAAAATCCTAACTACCGTTGAATTCACAGCAGCAGCTCTCTATAGAAAATAATATATATAATTCCATTTTTTTAATTTTGTACCGAAAGGATATGTGCCTTTTGTTTCGTAGACAGTTGCGAATCTAGGAGAGCAGTTCAATAAAGAACGATCACAATTTTTACGGTCATAATTTTTCGCCTTCCAATTCAATCTTATTATATTCTGTTGGCTTAATATAAAACAAACACGCCGTAGTAGTTTCATTGTTGGTACTCCTGGTTCCCGCCTCTGAGAACCAGGCAAGTTCAGAAATGTTCAGTATGGGCTTTGAAATTATGCTTTCATCTCAACAAATCTTCAGTTGCGGCCTACACGAGGGCTGTTCAATAAAGAATGATCACAAATTTTTTTGACAACATACCTTTACTCATCTTCATAATTTTTAAGACTCTTCTCAAAATAGTCTCCCCTGAATGCGATGTACTTGTCCCAGCGTTTCTGCCAGTCTTCGAAGACATCCGGGAAACCACTTTTGAAACATCTTTCAAAATTGCCTCCGCAGCCTTCACCACTGCTTCTGATGATGGATAATGCCTCCCACAAAGACGTTTCTTCAAGTTATAGAATAGAAAAAGGTCACTTGGGGCTAAATCCGGACTATAGGGAGGGTGAGGGATGCACTTCACGTTGATTTTTTCAAGATATTCAGCAACAACATTGGCAGTATGCGGCCGCGCATTATCGTGGTGCAGCATCCAGCCTGCTTCACGGAAATGTGGACTTTTTCGCCTGATATGGACTTGCAATATTTTCAGGACATCCCTGTAGTATTGTCCATTTACTGATGTGCGTGCAGGTACAACCTGCTGCCCGCCTCGGTAGCGTGGTGGTAGCATCTCTGCCTCACATTCAAGAGGCCCGAGTTCGAATCTCGGTCAGGGTAAGTTAACTGGATAAGGTTTTTTCCGGGGTTTTCCCTTATCCTGAAAGACGATTGTCGGGTAACTCTAAGCTCTATAGACCCCGAGTTTATTTGAGCATCATTTCACCCCTTACATTCATCGTCCGATATGACTTAACGTTGGAGGACGTAAATTAAAAAAATACAACATGCTGATAAACCATTCCATAAATATCAAAGAATAATCCAATATTCCCATCAGAAGCAACCACTTTTGCTTTGTTGGGGGGTTGGTGATGAGGAGATTTCTACATTGAGCTTTGCTGTTTGCTCTCAGGATCAAATTGATGTAGCCAAGTTTCATCAGTAGTGATTACGTTTGAAAGAATCTCCGGATCCTCCTCTAACATCAACTTTAACTACATGTTACCTCCATTGCAGCGGTAGGCGATACTGAACATATCTGAATTTGCCTGGTTCTCAGAGGCGGGAACCAAGAGTACCGACAGTGAAACTACTACGGCGTGTTTGTTACACATTAAGCTAACAGAATATAATAAGATTGAATTTTGGTGCGAAAAATTATGTCCGTAAAAAAAATTATTATCATTCTTTATTGGACAGTGCTCGTAGAATGTTGCAGGAGGCCTATGGAGAGTCTGTTCTTACCTACAGAACAACTCGAATGTGGTGTAAAATGTTTAAATAGAGGAGACAATTTCAAAGGAAGGTGGATCTGGTGTTCCAGTTACTACTCTTACGGAAGAAAACATCAACACTGCTGCTGCCATTGTGAGTGAGGATCGACGAATTACCTTAAGATCACTTTCTGAAATACTGAACATTTCATTGGGTGCCACCCACACGTTGGTGACAGAAACATTACACATGAGACGTGTTTGTGCGCGATGGGTTCCAAGACTGTTGTTTCCCGAACAAAAGGACATTCGCATGCAGTTAAAGTTGATCTTAGAGGAAGCTCCAGAGTTTCTTTCAAACGTAATTACTGCTGATGAAACTTGGCTACATCATTTTGATCCTGAGAGCAAACAGCAAAGCTCAGTGTGGAAATCTCCTTTATCACCAACCCTCCAAAAAGCAAAAATGGTTGCTTCTGATGGGAAAGTTATTGTCATCTCATTCTTTGATATTGTGACTTTGTGGGTTCGTAGAACTAAAGGCCGAGTTCCAGATATACCAAATGTTCTTTATTTCCGTAGAAATACACTGTTCAATTCTTACGTAACAGAATTACGTGACATACACACAGTCTACCGAGGTCGATGACAATAACAATCAGCTCTCGTTACAACAATACTCTAGAGCTGTTTTCTGCTTACAACTCACTCTTGTTTTACAACTGTCCGCTGGCGTGTCAAAATGATATCTCATTCATAAATTCGAGATATTTCTGAGACAAACAAGAAGCCGACTGTTCCATACAATCACTAGACGTTTCTGGAATAACAAGACATCGAATGACGATATCCGAACCATGCAGTAGCAAGTGCTTTACCTCCGCTATCTATATTTGCCGGTTCTTTGTGTACACAAGCCACGCTATCGTAGATAACGGGTTCGCGACACTATACGTGGATATGTTTATCAGCATGTTGTACCTGCACACACATCAGTATCTGGACAGTACTACAGGAATGTCCTGAAAACACTGCAAGTCCATATCAGACGCAAAGGACCACATATCCATGAAGCAGGCTGGAAGCTGCACCACGATAATGCGCGGCCGCATATTGCCAATGTTGTTGCTGAATATCTTGCAAAAATCAACGTGAAGTACATCCCTCAACCTTCCTATAGTCCGGATTTAACCCCATGTGACTTTTTTCTATTCCCTAACTTGAAGAAACGCATTCGTGTGGGGCATTATCCATCATCAGAAGCAGTGGTGAAAGCTGCGGAGGCGATTTTGAAGGATCTCTCAAAAATGGTTTCCAGCATGTCTTTGGAACAAGTCGCTGGAACAAGTGCATCGCACTCAGGGGAGACTATTTTGAGAAGAACCATCAAAATTAAAAGGATGAGTACAGGTACGTTGTCAAAAAAGATTGTGGTCATACTTTATTGAACAGCCCTTTTAATTTTAGCCAACGAATCTTTTTCAATCGCTGTTCCTGACTAAAATATGTATATATTTACTACAGATTATGTGATTATTCTAATTGATGAAGGGATAGATAATAGATATTATTCTGTGTCTATTAAGCTGGCATTCCGAATTAGACACTGGCAAGAACAACATAATGTAGGGTTGAATGTTTCTGAACGTGCCCTGCATAAAGCTTAATGGACCGTACATCCGAGGCTTAGCTTTGACTGACACTGTTATTAGTGAACTATTTATTAACCGTCACACTGAGCAAAACCGCTCTATTACTGAGTACACCCTTATTCAGGTGTCGTTGTTAATGTCACACACAAGACACGCTAATTAAACAATTACCCTGCTCACGTAATTAGAGCAACGTGTTGGAAATATATTTATTTGCCTTTTTCGCTTAACTGAGTAAAATGGGATTTATCTCACTAATTGTTCAAAGCTTCTGATTATATCGGTTCACGTGTCGGAGTTTTGCAAGTGTGGGCAGGGTAAAATAAAATATTCAGTTAGTGGTTACTGAATATTGCATGGTCACAAGCGTTCAAAAATAACCGACAGATTTGGGGAGCGTTTGCTCATTAAAATTTAACTGCTCTTTAATTAAATTAATTACTCAAAATAGTAAACATTAGTTTTAATCTTCTTTTACAGTACTACCAGCCTGTGCCGGCCTCTCGATACCCCTTACGTAATATAAGATGCCACTATTGACAGAAATATTTGACTTATAATGTTTTCATTTTTTCCTTTTTATTTAAATATTTTGCAATATATTGCTGCTATCTACAAACTAATAATTTAACATATTGTGTTATTTTTAATTATATTTAATTTCGGAATTTTGAGGCAAAATAAAAATGTCAGTTTTAGAACTGATGTGCCACTTTTGACAAAGCCTACTATGAATCAATCTGCTTTCAACTGTTCCATTGTTGGCGACGGTTTGAGATTGAAGAGGCTTAGGCTGTAATCATCTAATTATATCTGCAAACTTCTGATATATTCGAATTTTAGGTTCAATAATCACTATTAATTTGAAAAGTAGATGTCACCTGCAGTGACCTCTAAATCTAAAGATTTTAAAACTCGATGGAAAAAAAACGAAAATTTTAGAATTACAATTTTTTTATTAAGTAGCACTTCTAACAATATTCTCGACACCCGGAAACAATTTCTCAACCCGTAAATCGTCTCTTAATAATTACTTAAGCTTTATTACATAATGCATTCATTTCAACTAGAAAAATTATTTACTGCAGTTATAGCTTTGTTCATAAAATAATAACCTTTCCCATCAATAACTCCAGTATTATTTTGGGTTTTCACTTCAATAGGCAAGAGAGAGAAGGGTTAGCTTGGATGAGAACAGAAACAATATTTCTAAGAGAGATAAGAGTTAGGGAAAAGGGAATTTGTGAATTGTGTGATGAAAGAGAAAGCAATTCACACTATGTAACAGAATGCAAGGAGTTGCAATATGGAGAAAAGAGGCTTGGAAGGAAAAATAGGAGAAAGTAGAGAAGAAGATAGTAGCTATAAATATTTTAACGGGAAGGGAGGAAGAGAAGGTAAGAAGTATTTGTGAGTTCTTGCAGAAAGTAAAAGAAAAATGTACAAGAAATGTAAAGAATATAAGAAAGGAGGATGGGGGAAGAAAAATGGGCAAGAAATGTAAAGAATATAAGAAATGAAGAGGGGAGGAAAAATGGGCAAGAAATGTAAAGAATGTAAGAAAGGAAGGTAAAGGGAAGAAAAATGGGCAAGAAATGTAAAGAATATAAGAAATGAAGAGGGGGAGGAGAAATGGGCAAGAAATGTAAAGAATGTAAGAAAGGAAGATGGGGGAGAAAAAATGGGCAATAAATGTAAAGAATATAAGAAAGGAAGATGTGGGAAGAAAAATGGGCAAGATATGTAAAGAATGTAATAAAGGAAGAGGGGGAAGAAAATGGGCAAAAAATGGAAATAATATAAGAAAGGAAGATGGCGGAGAAAAATGGGCAAGAAATGTAAAGAATATAAGAAAGGAAGATGGAAAGAAGAAAAATTGGCAAGAAATGCAAATAATGTAAGTAAGGAAGATGGGGGGAGGAAAATGGGCAAGACATGTAAAGAATATAAGAAAGGAAGTTGAGGGGGAAGGAAAATGGGCAAGAAATGCAAAGAATATAAGAAAGGAAGATGAGGGGGTAGGAAAAATGGGCATGAAATGTAAAGAATGTAAGAAAGGAAGATGGGGGCAGGAAAAATGTGCAAGAAATGTAAAGAATGTAAGAAAGGAAGATGGGGGCAGGAAAAATGGGCAAGAAATGTAAAGAATATAAGAAATGAAGATGGGGGCAGGAAAAATGGGCAAGAAATGTAAAGAATGTAAGAACTGAAGATGGGGGGAGGAAAAAGGGCAAGAAATGTAAAGAATGTAAGAAAGGAAGATGAGGGGGAAGAAAAATGGGCAAGAAATGTAAAGAATGTAAGAAAGGAAGATGGGGGCAGGAAAAATGGGAAAGAAATGTAAAGAATATAATAAATGAAGATGGGGGCAGGAAAAATGGGCAAGAAATGTAAAGAGTGTAAGAATGGGAGATGGGGGAGGAAAAATGGACAAGAAATGTAAAGAATGTAAGAAAGGAAGATGGGGGCAGGAAAAATGGGCTAGAAATGTAAAGAATATAAGAACGGAAGATGGGGGCAGGAAAAATGGGCAAGAAATGTAAAGAATGTAAGAATGGGAGATGGGGGAGGAAAAATGGACAAGAAATGTAAAGAATGTAAGAAAGGAAGATGGGGGCAGGAAAAATGGGCAAGAAATGTAAAGAATATAATAAAAGAAGATGGGGCAGGAAAAATGGGCAAGAAATGTAAAGAATGTAAGAAAAGAAGATGAGGGGCAGGGAAAATGGACAAGAAATGTAAAGAATGTAAGAAAGGAAGATGAGGGGCAGGAAAGGGACTAACTAAGTAACAAAGAGACATGGAGGTTAAGAGCTACCTGACAGAGCAGAAGACCAGGGTGTCATGTAAGCCAAGGTAGCAACAAGGTAAAGACAAATAAATGTAGCCTAAAGTTATTAATTGTAAAATTTTGAAATATGCACAGTAAATAATTCATTCATTCTTTTATAACTTTTACATTTATATCTTCACTCCTAAGTTTTACATCACTCTGTATTTTATATGCAGTGAATCTATGTTCATGAAACTTAAGGAAATGAGCTACTAGAGTTAGTAAAATACTCGCAAATGAATTGATAATTTTAAAAATACTGTCGCAAGGGATTTAAGATGTGAAGAGAGAGAGAGAGAAGCGTGGAGTGAAAGAGACAGATAGCGTTGAAGCCACGCCTACGCCCATGCGCAGCGCTAATGACGTGCCGAGGAGAGACGGGGTGGGGAGAGGAAGAACAAGAGAAAGGGTCCGTGAAGTTTCGGGAAGTTTCGCCAGCCTCCGTGAAAGGGCTAAATCGTGTACAAAAGTAATGGACTGGACTAGACAGTGCAGTTCAGGCAGGAAGCCGTAAGGAGTGAAGTTGCAAGTGAGCAGTGTGCGGACAGCTTGGAAGATTGCGCACGTGTGCGTTACGTCATTTTGCTATTGGCAGAGCTGTACAAGTGTATGTATATGAAAATAAAGAACATTTTGAATTTCTGCAAATTGTACTTTTAATTCTACGAACCCACAAAGTCACAATACTTAGAGGCTGTAATTTTAAAACTATTTTTTATTTTCTGTATTATAAATACCAATTTTTTATAATGTACTTTAAAAGTACAGAATAAAAATGCTTTACAATTTGAGTTTTTTTATAATTATTTCTTCCCAACATTCGTTTTTTTAGTTTAAAACCATAGAATGTTCATATAATATACTACAAATAAATGTTCGACTGAACTATCTGAAAGCCTTAGACGTGAGTTCCCTTAAACTTACTGAAATGTTATCCAGAGCTACGCTGTGTAGTTTGCCAGCTGCTATTAGACTCGAGGGAAAACAAATAACACAATAGTGTGGCATGCACTTTACATAAATAATGCAGTTCTTACAGCAGTAGTGACAATAGAAAGGAAGTAATTTCCCTGTACGGAGTGAGGATACGCTTACAAACGTAGAGCTTGTTGTGCCTAAAATATGGACAAGTGGAGTTAATTCAGGACTAGCAGCGTTTTGGTGTTACGCTCCGCTTTTTCTGTCCGGTACGCCTTCATATATAGTGCAGAATAAACAAAGTGCAGGCAACAGATGTAAGGAAGAAAGTACTAAAATAAACTGGGACTTCACTGGCTATTCTTAGAAAACAGGTATTTTTCACTTATGTCAACATCTTTAGTATATTTTAAGGCATTTTTGTGAAATTGTAGGCTTAGAGCAGTACATCTGTTTTTTATATATATTCGATCGTATCTTTGGAAGTGGAACATAAACATTTTCGACTTTATACAATATTTGGGACGTTGCTCTCTCTTTCTCTCTCTTTTAGATACCCACAAAATACCTTTTGTTGATAATCCCTAAACTAAATCTTCAGTTCAAGAAAACAAACCTGAAACAAACATATTAAACAATTTTTGATTCAAAATTATTTTGGAGACATCAAATTGAAGCAGTAGTAAACAAATCAACAACAAAAATCAATTTTAAAAAGATTAGCTGGAGTCAAGTGGAGCAGTATTCGGGAGACACTGAACACCACATACAAAACATTCATCAAGCTAATACTTCTTTATAATGCAGAGGTAATAATTACAGCAAACAGTTCTAACATAAATCACCTAGAAGTATACCAAAATCAGGCCCTGCGACTAATAACTGGTGCAGTAAAATCAACTCCAATCACAGCGATGCAAGCCTTAACTCGGAACTATCCAATACATCTAACTTTAGAAGAGCAGGCACTAATACAACATGAACAAATGTTGCGGTTAAAAACAACAAAATGGGAGAAAAGACTACTACAACCAAAGAAGATGAAAACACAAACAAGTTTCCTACACAAAGTTACAGAGTTAAAAACAGATCTGAATCTTCCTAATTCTAAAGAAAACATTTTAATCAAAGAAAACCCACTGACTTTTGAACCAATTAATATTCAATTAGATTTAGAACAAATAGTTACAAAATCTGAAACTTCCAAACCTGTACTAAAAGCACTAGCATTAGAAACTGTGAACAATGATGGATCTAACTTGGACAACAACTCAGGACAGGAATTAAGTGTGCACTGTTCTCATTCTATCAACCAGCAGGATACCACACAACAAATTTTGATGCAGAAGTAACGGCTATTCATATTTCACTCCAACACCTTCTATACAGAATAGATAAATTCAAAAATGCTGTCATACTTTCTGATTCTAAAGCAGCATTATGTGCAATAAGTTCATATAAAATGAGGTCAATCCAAATTAAATACAACTGGAATAACACAACTGGGGAAAAAATGTGACAGGAACAACGACGAGTGCCTCACGCTGTCGGAGTTCGCAGGTATACGTCACACGCCATGCTACGTACTGTAACTGTTTGTAAACATACCGACGTACTCCGCAGTAGCTTGCTTGCTATAAGAATTTCTTTGGCTTATGAAACCGCAATAAAGAAGCTATTGCTTAATTATTGCATATGAGTGTTTAGCGTGTTCCAAAATTCCGTTATAGTAGTCCATGATGAAAATAAGCTGGTGGACATATGCAACTTATACCTTTTAGAGGGAAGTTAATGTTAGTGAGATTGAGGATAGAAGCATTAAATGATAAACAGAACAGACAACAACTTCAAAGAATTGTAGATAAATTAATCAAAACTAAATAGCTTATAAAATGAGAGGAGCACTTTATTTCACGTGTTTAATAATACTAAATAAAGCATTTGTAACTGAAAAGGAAGGTGTTCATATTTACAGTAAGTGGTTCAAAGTACTGTAGATACAATTAGGATCATAACAAACTGCTCTGTAGTTAAACAAATAAATATCATTGATGTAACTATTTTTACAATTCATATTTTTAATGAAACTAAATTAATCGTGCGTTCGTTGAACTCCCTTCAGCGCTTCCATCCATCAAAACCATATCCGTTATTTCGGCGTTCGTATAGCGCTCCATATTGCTTGGATTTGTTATCTAAGTACACACAAAATCCTCTCTGTTAGGACGGAATGTGTAGTTTTACACTGAAGAGCAACCTTCAACTGTCAGAGTTATTAGTCCACTTTTTCACATATAACTGCCCTTTGCCCCATTACCTGAAACGTAGGCTAGGGTCAGTGATAAAGAGAAAAGAGTAATGTTTTTGTTTCCGTGGCTGGTGCGACGCAATAACAACTTTTGAGGTTAGGACACCAGTGGTTCCTGCGCTGCCTAATCACAAAATCATGTAAAATTTAATGCTACATAAAATTATACCTAACAGAACTTCGAAGCTGCGACACCGAAATACGGACTAGTTAAGTTATAAACTACGAAACGGCTATAATAGTTCGGTATCGTTTTGATAAAACGATATATATAGCGTTTGTCAAAATTAATTTTTACAAGGTAAACCTAAATAATTCCATGTCAAAGCTAAACCTATATAAATTCCCATCAAACCTAAATAATTAAATTCAAAACCTAACTAAATTTGCACATTATCCTAAATAATAATAATGATGATAATAATAATAATAATAATAATAATAATAATAATAATAATAATAATAATAATAATAATAATAATAATAATAATAATAATAATAATAATAATAATAATAATAATAATAATAATAATAATAATAATAATAATAATAATAATAATAATAATAATAATTATAATAATAATAATAATAATAATAATAATAATAATAATAATAATAATAATAATAATAATAATAATAATAATAATAATAATAATAATAATAATAATAATAATAATAATAATAATAATAATAATAATAATAATAATAATAATAATAATAATAATAATAATAATAATAATAATAATAATAATAATAATAATAATAATAATAATAATAATAATAATAATAATAATAATAATAATAATAATAATAATAATAATAATAATAATAATAATAATAATAATAATAATAATAATAATAATAATAATAATAATAATAATAATAATAATAATAATAATAATAATAATAATAATAATAATAATAATAATAATAATAATAATAATTAAATTTTGACAATACCAGCAATAATACAAGTAATAACAAGACGCCATCAAAACAATAAATGACATCTTTCGAGTAACTATCATAATAATAATCCAGTTTTGAATATTTACTAGTGGTAATGCAATATGTAATTACGGATTTTCCCGTCTATACCTCATTCTACCGTAGTCTCTGTTGAAAACTATTTCTAGTAATTCTGCAGGTATTTTGTTGCAGTTGTCAATTGTTCTGTTTGCAAAGGAAAATTTACCTACGTCCGTTTTCTGTAAACTATTCCTTACATAAACCTTAGCAGCAATAATATTATTCCAAATTTCGTTGTAGCTGGAAGATGGATATAGATAAAGGAATCCATTGTCATGTGTCACTGTATGCAGGCTTTGAAATATTATATTCCACAACATCCGAAAAAAATTGAATAACAGCAGCAATAAAAGAATTACTAGTTTTTAAACATTTAAACAAATAGATAGTAATCTATATCTCGGGTTTATTAAAGCCTCAGAGAAGACTTTTGTTAGTGAAATTGGGCGTTTTTGTTGAACTTAACAACTATACAAAATTATATAAAATTCCGGGGTTTATTTCCAGAAAATTCAAGTTATCGCTTTATTTTTCTCGTCTATATGTTGTTTTTTTTATTTACGTCCGCCCCAACGTTAAGTTATACCGTACGTTGAATTAATTGGGTGAAATGATGCGTAAATGAGTCCAGCGTCCACATGGAGCTTAGAGTTATCCGATATTCGTCTTGAAGGATAAGGGAAACCCTCGGAAAAAGTCTTATCTAGGTAACTCACCCTGACCGAGATTCGAACTTTATTATTTTAATCAATAAATATTGCTATAAAAGTTAAGTTTAGGGACAGGGATTTTCTTTAAAATTTTCGTTCAGAACTTATCACCAAGTTTATTTATACAGCATTTCTTTTTTTATGTTGGTGGCAAAAGCACACACATAGTGGTCTTAAAGAAATCTTTTTCGAGGGTTAACATTCCTCCTTATAGAACTTACGCCTCCAAGGTATTACAACCTCGAGTCATAAAAGTATGAGCAATCTTTGAAACACAAGATAATCCAGTATGGATGATCAGCCTATTGCCAGGAATGGGGTAAAGAAGAAGGAATTACAATGTAATGATGAAACAGATGATAAATTTTTTTCTAGAATTTACCTGGCGACCGAAAAGACTTTGAAAAGCTCAAGAATAGACCTTGGGTAAGGTTTGTGGGTTCCACGGACTTGAACCCACGACCCTTATAAAGCACGTCACAAACCGCGACGCCACTTGATTCGATTTATAGAGGTATCTAAGTATTAAATTGTTATATTGTACGTAACACTTGTTCTAAATATAGTGGGTGAGTGCTAGAAAACGCAAAAGGTACCACTTAAAATGTAAAAGTACATTTCATAAAATTTTTCATCTATTATGGGAAGGTGTTTTCCTTGAGCACTACTACGTGAGCAACCAATCGGAGTACTGCGGTGTTGTGGTATTGCATTCCCCCTAAGTGGTGTGTGACGAGCGGCAAACTAATCAATCTCTAATAAATACCATTCGCACTAAGACAAAATTTCAGGTTTTGCAAAAACTGATCCATGAGGAAGGAGAGAGTAATGTACTTAACATAACCGTAAAAACCCCATATTTTTAGCTCAAATAGTTTTCCTAATACAAATAAATGAAATAGATACAATTATATTATAACAATGCATTGCGAAGTAAGCACTGTAATGAATATCATTATTGGTTGGCATGTATACGTGAACGTATATTTCAATTACTCAGAACTGAAACGTAAACATTTGACATGACGTGATAAAAGAAATATGTACTTTGAATAAGTCAAGGTGTTTGTTAAATTCGATGAGAGGAAACGATATACTTTGGAACTGGATTTATGTCGAATCGTATAGAAGGATGGCGAATTATGCCCCTCGTTGAGGTGACCATTTGGAACATGGTTGGAATTGATGGTTCTTGAAGTCCCAGCTTACCTCGGCGTGGCTTCAGTCGGTTGAGCAAGATATCTTCTTTTTACAGGGGTGGTACGGCGGAAGGAAATTTTACGTAAAATGAGTAATCATTTTCCTCTGTATTAAATAATGTAGAAACTTTTATTTCCTTACTTCAATTAACACCAGTTCGAACAAGATGTATGATACAACATTTATAACACTATTCTTACACAAGATTCACTTGATGTGACGCGTTTATCTGGATGCGTGCAAGAATCAAAAGTTTTATACGTTTTTTTACTACCGTGTATAATAATTAAATTGTGTGTCTTCTAGCGATGATATTTAATGTAAAGATTATCTAGTTATAATCGATGATGGTTACGAGAATAAACTTATACTCTTCCGCACACAACGGCGTTTAAGAAGAGAACCTTACATCCGTTCACGGCGACTGTTAGGAGAAGAATGACCGGTTCCGCTTCTTCTACACATTAGCATTTCGCTAATAGTTCAATCCCTCTAGAGGAATATTGAATATCCTCCATGGCAACGTAAAATCTTCTATATCTGATTGGTCCACGTTTTACGATATACGCGTCACACCAATCACAAATAAGTTTGTTATTCCACACTTTTGTGACGTCATTTCCACTTACATAGCTTCTCTGTGCGTGACTCACTCTACATAACCTCACATAATACAATATTTGAAACTCTTTGGGGACAACATAAAATAACTGTTTCAGATGCCCCTCTTCAGAATATATGGAAAATTAACTTAAATCTCCCAATAATATTGTTCCATATATTCTGAAGAATGCCCCAATAATTAAACATTATTACAACAATGAACAATCAATACAATTTAAAATAACAATATAAAATCAGAAATTATTCGAACACAATAATAATAAACAAAACATTTTTCAGTAATTCATAAACATATTATTATTTTTTTTTTTTTTTAAATCATTTATTCTTGTGAGTGTCAAGGCTTTTGAATGGTTTTAAAAGTGTTTTGTGATATTTTCCTATCATTTTATTATCATCGTCTCTTAATTCGTACGTATGATCCCCAAATTTTCTTACTATTTTATATGGACCTTTATATAACAAATTCATTCTCCAATAGGATTTGATTTTAGAACTGGAGATATTAAATGTCTTTACGAGAACTTTATCATTTATTTCAGGATTCCATTTCGCTCCTTTTCTTTGTATCTTTGATAATCTTTTCTCTGCTTTTTCTTTTATTCTTCGAAATGCTTCAGCACACTTTTCTTCTTCATTCAATTCCATTTCATCTACTTTTAAGGTTGTTGGTGCTTTTATTACTAGAGGTTCAGGTTGTAGTCCAGTCATTAATTCGATTGGTGAAAATTTGGTAGTAGAGTTTGGGGTATTGTTAATGATTTTCTCAATAATATGGCAGTATTTGTACCAGCCTCGGTGGTTAGAATGACACAGAATTCTGAAATACAAGCCTAAATCACGCATCACTCTCTCGCAAGGATTTCCTTGGGGAAAATATGCTGAAGAGTAATACATCTTAATGTTATTGTTCTTCATTTCTGAAGTAAACAATTTACTCCGGTGAACCGTTGCGTTGTCTGATAATATTGCCTTTATTGGCCCATACTTTGGTACCCAATCTTTTAAAATTTTATTTACGCACGTTCTGCTTTTGATATTTTGTACAGGATAAATTTTTACGAATTTACAAAAAATATCAAACATTACAAAAATGTATTTGCAATTGTGTTGACTAGCTGGCATTTCTCCATGAGCATCAATAGCAACTAGTTCGTTCTTTCTATCCCTGATGATAGTTTGAGGTTCAAAATCATATCTGACGTTTATTGGTTTAGCTTTCTGACACAACTCACATGTTGAAATTAATTTCCTAACCTTCTTGTCAATATGTTTAATGTACAATTGTTCTTTTATAGTCATAGCAGTTTTTTCACATCCTGAATGTGCTAAATTTTGATGAAATGAAATTATTACATTTTCTTCCAAACTACTCGGAACTATCACTTTCCATTTTCGTATTACATCCCCATGTAATTTGTAAAGAATACCATTTTTCTTTGCTATATTACAATTTATATTTTCTCCAATTTCTGGAACATGTTGTAGCAATAAAGACAATTTTGGATCATTTTGTTGGGTTTCCGAAATATTCTTAAACTTTTGGGTTAGGTCTTTATTCCATTTAAAATTTAATTCGAACAATTTAATCTCATGATGTGGATGTGATAATGTTTCTGGGATTTCCCCTTCCCATCTTAGTCTTGATAATAAATCACTAAAGATGTTTTCTTTTCCTGGAATGTGCCTAATCTCAATATCATACGAAGTAATTTCATGAATATAACGAGATATTTTTGAGCTAGTTAATTTACATTTCTTTATAAATAATAAACTAATGTGATCTGTATACACAATAACTTTGGTATTGTACACATATTGCCTAAATTTTTGTAAAGCAAAATATATAGCTCCAATTTCCAATTCGGTTATGCAAGCATTAGCTTCTATTTTGTGCAATGCTCTGGAAGCAGTAGCAATTACATGATTATTTCCAGATACATCAATCTGCGTTAGTACAGCTGCATAAGCTTGAATGCTAGCATCAGAATATATATTGAATGGTTGATTTTGAATGGGTCTTTCCAAAAGAATGGCATTTTTAAATAATTCTTTCACGTTTTGAAAAGCCTGTTGATGTTCTTCAGTCCATTTCCAAATTGAATTTTTCTTAAGAAGTTCCCTCAAAGGACTAAGCTCTTTGGCATAATTTATAACGAACCTACTCTCATATTGTAGTATTCCCATAAATCTTCTTAATTGCTTGATGTTCTTGGGTGGAGGGATAGCTTCAATCGATTTGATTCTTTCTGGATTCGGTGTCATGCCTTTTTCAGATATAATATAACCTAGAAATTCAATCTCTTTGGCAATAAATTGCGATTTATCCAGATTTATTGTCATACCACTTTCAGAAAATTTTGTAAATATATAATTTAGATGTGATATATGGTCGTCAAAATTTTGATCAAAAATAAGAAAATCATCGATATATTGTAGAGCGAAATTTTCTATGGTATCTCCGAAAATATTATGTAACGCTCGAAGTAATGCACTCCCGCTAGTGGATAATCCAAA
This sequence comes from Mantis religiosa, assembly GCA_030765055.1. Lineage (NCBI taxonomy): Eukaryota > Metazoa > Arthropoda > Insecta > Mantodea > Mantidae > Mantis > Mantis religiosa. The sequence goes on along the minus strand of CM060953.1, from coordinate 182,047,860 downwards.
ACCACATGTTTTGAATTGGTATATTTTTCCTCCAAAATTGAATCCTGTGTATTTTCGAACAGATTCATCTAGTGGTATCTGCCAATACGATGAAACCAAATCTAATTTTGAAAAATATTTTCCACGTCCTAATTTTGATAATACCTCATCAACTCCAAGAGGTCTGAAGTGATCGGGTTGTGTTAGTGAGTTTATCTTTCTTGCGTCAATCGTCATACGCAGTGTTCCGTTCGATTTATGTACCCAGCACAAAGGATTTAGGTAAGGCGAATTAGAAATCTCTATAATTCCATTTTCTAGCATATCGTTTATTACTTCAGATGCTTGTTGTCTAATAGCGATAGGCACAGATCTACTTTTATGAGTATAAGGAGCAATGTCGTTCACCTTAAATGTATGTATGTACTTATTACACAATCCAGGTTTCGTACTAAAAACGTTCCTGTTCTTTAGTATACATAACCTCAACTGTTCTCTTTGCGCGTGATTTAAATTGTATGTTTTCCCTAACTTTTCTTTCAAAGTTCTTTGGAATATCATTTCTTCCTCTTCTTGTTTTCGCTCGGTGTCGGTATTTAATGTGTTTATTTGGCAACAATGATCTCCAAGGACAAACGTCTCATTTTCTTTATTATTTAAAAGTAAATTCTCTTTACCACTATTATCTTCTTCATTATTAATTATATCTTCTTCGTATAATATTATATTTTCTACAAAAAACCTATCATTATTTATACTATCCTTCTCATCCTCTTTTAATATAATTTCTTCTAACAAATTTATTTTTATTACTTCATTATCTCCTTTGACCTTCATTTCATGTTTCTCGAAATCTATCACACTTTGCCAATCATACAATACATCATTGCCAATAATAATATCACGAGCTAAGTTTGGTATTACCAATACGATAAAATTGAAATTCCAATCATCTATTCGCGCAGGAATTAACGCTTGATATTTAACTTTATCTTTCTTTTTCCCAATAGCTGTGCTACAGTATACATTACACACGTTTAAATATTCAATCCTAAACTTGGATAGTAACTCCTTGAATAAGTTCTCACTTATTACTGATGAACTAGCTCCTGTGTCTATCAATACTTTATATTCGCTATCGCCTATACGAAGGTTAATCTGAGGTGGATTTACTAATTCCCGATCTTTACTTCTGGAGAGAGTGAGCTTATCTTCTGGTAAATTTTGAATTTTGATTTTGCCCTGTGTCATTTCTACCGAACCACTTTCCAAGGCACAAAATGATTTGGTACTCAGTTTTCCGCATTAGTGCGGTCTGTAGTTACACTAGCAGTTGGGTTGGTACTACCGTTATTTATTTCTCCTTCTATTCCCTGAGTCGGTGTCCTTTCTAGGTTATTGTCTGCCCTTTCAAACCTAGGACCCCTAAAATCTCTTAATGAAGAGTCTTCGATGCTAGTTCCTCTTCCTCTACTTTGATAACCCGTTCTTAAGTTATTTCCCCTGTAAAACCTCAGTTGATTCACCTGATTACTCCTCACATTTCCCACAGGTTGGTCATTATTATAATTCCTCCTAGGAGTATTTGGTATTCTCCTTCCTATACCTGGCACTACCGATTCATATGTCTTTCTGGGGTTGTACTCTCTTCGTTCATAGTTGTCTCTTGAACGTGCCCCGCCCCAATTTTGGTTAAAACTATTTTGGTTTTGGTTAATATGGTTGTGATTTTCCCTGAATGTTGGTCTTACTTCCTGTCTATTTACTTGCTTTTGTTCTATATGAGTCTTGTCAGGATCAACTTGACTATGAGTAGAATCAGAATTAAGGTTATGAGCCTCAAATTCTGATAATAACTCAATCATATCAGTAAAGTCGACGGGCTTAGCCACAATTAGGTGGTTTCTAATGTGTGGTGGATAATGTCGTATTAGCATATTCACGATCTCGGTTTCTGACATATCTGGATTCACAAGTTTACTTTTGTTAGCAAGTTTTAGGAAATATTCAGTCATGGACACACCCTTCTTGAACTCGAATTTACCAGTGGCCAGTTCGACTTTAATTCTTCTCTGTCTTTCTGGACCCCAGAACCTATTTATAAACACATTCCTAAACATACTATACGTTTCATGTGATGCTAGTGTTAACCTCAGCCATTCTAAAGCATTTTTCTTCAAACACCTTTTAACAATCATCATCCTAAATTCATTTGGAATCTTTTTAATTTTAAAATATTCTTCTAATTCCTTTAGAAATATTTTGGGATTGTCTCCCGATTCTTCTTCGAAAGTAGGTGGACTTATGTCATGCAACAAATAATTTGTACAATTTGTGTTACCTTGACTGTGTAACTGTGTATGTGTGTGCATGTTTTGTATTTGTCCATTACCATTTACTTCACAATCAGGTGACAAAGATTCTGTATCGTCACTCTCCAAATAATTCTCTAAGTTTTGTACAATATTACCTGAATTACCAGGTGAGTCAATACATGTAATATTCTTAGATTTTATTACCCTCTGGTTCTCAGAAATTTTGCTTGCCTGTAATGCAACCACAACTTGATTCAGCTTGCTAATGTTTTCTTTCTCTCTCTCAAAACTTTCCTGTGCCAAATCTATTCTTGTAATCATTTCACTATTCAACTTACTGACTTCATCATATTTAACTTTTAGTTCATCTTGTTGTGTTTGCACCTCAGTAGCAATTAGTTTAACATCATTTCTGATACTATTTACCTCTCTTACAAAATTATTCTGTATTTCAATATTTTCCTCATGGTATTTCCGTGAATTATCTAATAAGACTACATCTATTTCTTGTCTTATTCTATTCTCTAATTCCCCTATTTCTACTTTTTGTTTTTCTACAAATTCTACTTGTTGTTGCTTAAGGATTTCTGACTCCTTAGCCAATTCACTTCTTATATCTTTTACTACATTTTCCTGACTTATTTTCATTTCCTGAAACATCTCTTTTAACTTAGACATTTCTCCATCATGAGATTCTATTTTCTGTTTTAAAGATTTTATGCCTTCTCTACACTCTTCTCTTCCTTTCTCAATTTCATTTCTTAGGTTACCTAAACCTTGATCTATCCTAGCTTCTAACTTCTCTGAATTTTGATCTACCTTTTCTGAATTTTGATCTACCTTAGCATTTAAATTACTCATTTCCTGCCTTAAATTTTGATCTGCCTTTTCTGAATTCTGTTTTATTTCCTGTCTTATTTCCTGTCTAAAACTATTTAAATTTTCTGAATTTTGATCTGAATTCTGTCTTATTTCCTGTCTTATTTCCTGTCTAAAACTATTTAAATTTTCTGAATTTTGATTCATATCCTGTCTTAAATTATCCATTTTAGCATCAAAATTACTCATCATTTTCTCTAACCTGTCTATTATCATTTCATTAACTTTACTCTGCATAATTTCTGTTCTACTTGTTCCTGCATCATCACTAATCATTCCTTCCACAACTTCCCTGACTTCTTGTATTTCTGCTCTCTTATCACTAACTAGTCTTTCCACTCCTTCCCCAACATTTTTATTCTTATTGTCTGTTAATTTTTTACCTTCCATTTTAGGTAATATTTTTCCCTTTCTTAATAACATAAAAAAATGAAAATTATAATTTTGTCACTTTTTCTATTAATTATCTATTAAGATTTTCCGTACTCACTTTTCTTCTTTCTTCTTTCTTGATTCGAAGTTACCTGTCCATCACACTATTTATTCTCCTATGGTGTAATCCTCCTTCTGCCTATTCGAGCCATACAGTTGGGCACCATTTTGTAACTGGATTTATGTCGAATCGTATAGAAGGATGGCGAATTATGCCCCTCGTTGAGGTGATCATTTGGAACAGGGTTGGAATTGATGATTCTTGAAGTCCCAGCTTACCTCGGCGTGGCTTCAGTCGGTTGAGCTAGATATCTTCTTTTACAGGGGTGGTACGGCGGAAGGAAATTTTACGTAAAATGAGTAATCATTTTCCTCTGTATTAAATAATGTAGAAACTTTTATTTCCTTACTTCAATTAACACCAGTTCGAACAAGATGTATGATACAACATTTATAACACTATTCTTACACAAGATTCACTTGATGTGACGCGTTTATCTGGATGCGTGCAAGAATCAAAAGTTTTATACGTTTTTTACTACCGTGTATAATAATTAAATTGTGTGTCTTCTAGCGATGATATTTAATGTAAAGATTATCTAGTTATAATCGATGATGGTTACGAGAATAAACTTATACTCTTCCGCACACAACGGCGTTTAAGAAGAGAACCTTACATCCGTTCACGGCGACTGTTAGGAGAAGAATGACCGGTTCCGCTTCTTCTACACATTAGCATTTCGCTAATAGTTCAATCCCTCTAGAGGAATATTGAATATCCTCCATGGCAACGTAAAATCTTCTATATCTGATTGGTCCACGTTTTACGATATACGCGTCACACCAATCACAAATAAGTTTGTTATTCCACACTTTTGTGACGTCATTTCCACTTACATAGCTTCTCTGTGCGTGACTCACTCTACATAACCTCACATAATACAATATTTGAAACTCTTTGGGGACAACATAAAATAACTGTTTCAACTTCTTGCTAGTCTGGCAGAACGTGTCTGGCCACATTATATCTTTGTTTATGAATGGTTCGTATCCTCTATTCACTCTAGAGAGTTCAAAGCAGTATTATTGAGTTACTCTTCCATGAAAACGTGTATCAGATGAATCTTTGTGACGCGATCCACCTTCCCCCTTACTGCTGCTAGAACAATCCAATGGATTTAATGTGGGCTCAAATTATGTTGCAAATAGAAATAATATTTTTAAACTGACTGACGTAGAACGACTCAATCACAAATATATTGACAAAAACAAAACAAGACTGGGAAAACTGCGTGAGACATCAGATAAACTACAAGAAGACAACTTTTGGAAAGAAATAGCACGTAACGAGGTTTTGGAACTTATAATCATAAATTTGCAGTACTCAGATGTTGAAGACAATGACAATGACGAATTATCTCTTAATGTAAGTAACATTCACAGCTATACGGATGCACCGCTGGTAATTTCGTTTGATTAGAAAAACAAGTAATTCATAAACTATAATTAACTTTAAACTAAATATTTAAAACATTTGCGAAATACAGAATATTCATGTTGCAAATGAGATAAGAACAACTGCATTATTATGAAACTGGAAAATTCAGTTTGCGTTCCCTTACGTCTAGCGCCACGAACACTCGCAATTGTGCGAGAGAGAGGGAGATATAACAAGAGTGGGGATAACGAGGTGGCAACGGTGAAGGCTCTAACGTATCTGATTCGCTGCAGGCGAGAACTCTTCCTATTTGAAGCACATAATAGTTATAAATAAGCACAAAAATAAATATTATTTTCTTAATCCAAGACCCTGATATTGTTTGTGTATCCTTCATTTAAAGCTATATGACTCAACTAAACCCAAAAAAGCGAATAAATGTGCTAATTACTGTAATTTTAAATATAAAATAAACAAATCACTTTTATGTTCATTTCTTAGACATCACTTTCACATGCATACACACTACCAAAATTTTTCTCAGTACACATATATTCAAAATGGACTACTACTCTTTTGTGTAACAAACTTTGTTGTGGGCTTTTTAAAAGGAGGAGAAGAAGTAACAAATCTTTGTCTAGAAAGCTAGTTAAAAAGCTCTGACAGTACACCGGAACTGGGCGTGATACGTAACTTCACACAGGATCATCTGTCTACATTATCCACTTCCGTTTAATGGTGTTAAGAGGTAAAATCATGATGAAGAGCCAGAAGCACTCCTGCCTTGTCCTTAATCCCGCGCAGTGGTGAAAAACTACTCTCAAGCAAATATTCTCTCTTTGATCTCTTTAAAGATAAACATAACTGTAAAAGAAAACTTTACTTTTAAAGTTATAATTGTCTTTGAAGCAGATGCTTACAAAATTAATATAAATATTTTATCATTTTGCTAAAAAAAATATTTACAAGATACAAATACAAACAGAGGAATAAAGAAATGTTGTGATTTTGTATTTATTTGTACATTAAGTATCCCAATTATTAATGTATAGTTCTTCTAAAAACACAATTTACGTAATTAATTTTACTTTGAGCACTGAGATTTGAAATTTGTAACAAATTCGTTTGTATAAAAGCCGGATTAAAGCAAAAAAAACGTTGAATATATGTTAAAAATAAGATTTAAACAAAATAATCGGCAAAGATGACTGTACGAGGGCTGTTCAATAAAGAATTATAATAATTTTTTACGGTCATAAGCTTTCGCACTAAAATTCAAACTTATTATATTCTGTTAGCTTAATGTGAAACAAACACTCCGCAGTAGTTTGATTGTTGGTACTCCTGGTTCCCGCCTGTGAGAACCAGACAAGTTCAGACATGTCCAGTATCGCCTACCGCTGCAATGGAGGTAACATACAGTTAAAGTTGATGTTAGAGGAATATCCGGAGTTTCTTTCAAACATAATCACTGCTGATGAAACTTCACTGCATCATTATGATCTTGAGGGCAAACAGCAAAGCTCAGTGTGGAAATCTCCTTCATCACCAAACCCCAAAAAAACAAAAGTGGTTGTTTCTGCTGGGAAAGTTATGCTCATCTCATTCTTTGATATTCATGGAATGATTTATCAGCATGTTGTACCTGCACACACATCAGTAACAGGACAATACTACAGCGATGTCCTGAAAACATTGCAAGTCTATATCAGGCGCAAAAGACCGCATTTCCGTGAAGCAGGCTGGATGCTGCACCACGATAATGCGCGTCCGCATATTGCCAATGTCGTTGCGTGAAGTGCATACTTCACTCTCACTATATTTCGGATTTAGCCCCATGTGACTTTTTTCTATTCCCTAACTTGAAGAAACGCCTTCGTGGAAGGCATTACCCATCATCAGAAGCAGTGGTGAAGGCTGCGGAGGCGATTTTGAAGGATCTCTCAAAAATGGTTTCCAGCATGTCTTTGAATACTGGCAGAAACGCTGGGACAAGTGCATCGCATTCAAGGGAGACTATTTTGAGAAGGACTAGCAAAATTATGATAAGTAAAGGTACGTTGTAAAAATAAATGTGATAATTCTTTATTGAACAGTTCTCGTAATATACATAAATAAATGACTAAATAGGAAAATTTAGGCGGAGGTACATTTGGTTATGGTTGTAAACATGGTTTTGAAATACATGTGTTATTATTCTGCTTTAAAGAATGAAAGTTAGAACATCTTTTACAGTCGCAGCAACCAGACAACACTATAAATATACAATAGTCGACTTTTATATTGCTAATTAAAAGGAACCCGATACTTATATAGGAAGCCTAAGATACATAACTTGTCTGACAAAATCACTATAGTTAACGAGAAATAAATAAAATAATATAACTATTGAAAAGAATCTCAAAAAGAAGTTAAGAAAAGTTTCCAATTGTTAAAGATTGGCAGTAAATCTCATGCTATCGATATTCCAATAGGCGGTCTGAAAATCTTCCAACCCAATAAAGATACAAGACTTTTTTTTCAGAAATGTTTGTTTTATTTTTCAACATAGTCTCCTTGTAACTCTACAGATCTCTCCCAGCGATGCTCCCATCTCTGTAACCCGTCCAGATAGTACTCGGCGTTTTTCTCTACAAAATAATTGTTCATGAGAGTGATTACCTCTTCATTTGACAAAAATCTCTGTCCTCCGAGCGCAATTTTCAAATCAAGGAACAAAAAGAAGTCGCTTGGGGCTAGATCTGGTGAGTAAGGCAGATGGCCAAGCAGTTCAAACCGTAATTCCTGGATTTTCCCATTGCAACCGCTGAGGTGTTGTCTTGGGGAAACAGGATTTGCTTTTTCTTCAAATGTGGCCATTTTTCCGCAAGTTCTGCCTTCAGCTTGTCAAGTAATGCGTAATATGCTCCTGTCATGCGTTTTTTGTTTTTCAAAATAAACGATTAAAATAACTCCATGACTATCCAAAAAAACAGTCACCATCACTTTCCCAGACGAAAAAAGAAACAGTTTTGCTTTTCTGGAACCGGTTCCCCCTTTTGAGTCCACTGTTTGAACTGTATTTTTGATTCGGGCATATAATGGTGTATCCAAGTTTCATCTACAATAATTAATCGGCACCAAAACTTGGATTTATTGCACCTAAAGTACGCCAATAGAGCGTTGGAAATGTTCATTCGAACACGCTTTTGGTCTAACGTGAGCAAACACGGCACACAACGCGCGGACAGCTTTCTCATGTCTAAAGGTTGATTTAATATGTGACAAACACGTTCTTTTGACATGTTCATAGTCTCTGCTATCTCTCTCACTTTAATTCAGCGGTCGTCTGGCACCATTTGGTGAACTTTGGCGATGTTTTCGTCGGTAGTTGCGGTTTCTGGACGTCCCGAACGTTCATCGTCTCCCAAGCTCTTACGGCCACGTGTAAATTCACCTACCCAAAATTTCACTGTGGTAAATGATGTGCAGAGTCCCCATACACAGAATCCAACTCATCTTTGATTTGCGTAGGCGTATTGCCTTTCGAAAACAAATACTTAATGACAGCTCGATACTCGATTTTGTCCATTTTCATAAAAACACTCACATCAATTCACTCAAACGACTTTTACATAACAACTGAGCGTCCAAAAATGGCTGAGCGTTTGAAGAGTGGCTGTCAACAGATGAACAACGAAATTCACAAGCTTTCATTTACGAGTGCTGCCATCTTCATGTTGAGGTCGGAAATTTTTCAGACCACCCTCGTGAAGCCCAATGTCATAGACGTTTATCAATTTTATTTTGTATAAAGAAAAAAAGTATTTTTTCTACCTTTGGGTAGATCCCATAGTTTTATGACCATCAGGTAATAAGATTCCAAGGTAATTTAGAAAGAAATGACAAATTTATGAAACTTATTTCCTTTATGTTACACAGCACACACGCACACATTTAGCAATGTTCAGTGAACACTTCGCATAAATCCTGTACACTCCAGGAACACGTGGTGAAATAATTTGTTGCACCAACTCAAAGGCGATATAAATTCTGAACCTAAGGATTTCGAGATACACCAACCCCGATCTAAATACTTCAACTTACGAGCTAAACTGAGGTAAATCTATTTATATAAAATCAAAGTTTCAGTCTGTTTAATAAGAATATTTCCCTATTGAAGGTAAGTTCGTAAAACTAGCAGAAAAACTTGCTTCGAATTTTAAATTTCAATTTGTATTATAATTTCCAAAAATAATTATTTCTGGTCACTAAAACGGCAGCGTCTTTAAGTTTTCTGTGGCTTTGTGTAGTAGGTTTCCTGAATTACTTATTTTGTTGTTATTAAAGTCCTACTGTACACTAGGCGTGAAATACAGCTTCGTTTTGCTTAGAGGCATCATAGATTATTTTACGTGCCGTAAATTTACGACACGTGACTGTCGTTTTTACTTTTCTTCTAAAGACACCATTAAAAAGATTTTTAAGTCTAAGAAAAGGAATTCATTCTCCCCTACCGGATTTAAGCCCATATTTCACATGGAGAATAAAGGGATAGAGCATAGCCTATGCTAAAATTTCTCAGTGAGGTCTTTTAAATAAAAATTCATCATATTACTGCATAGAAATTTGGGCCTCCAAATGAATGTAAAGTACTCATTTAATAAACAAATTGTCAGAATGACAACGAATTTATAGGATATGTAATGTTAAAAAAGGAATAAATAAAGTAGCGATGTTGAATATTTAAAACGTTTATCAATGATCATTGATTGGTGTGTGACAGCATGCAATTTCATATCGACTGCAGCTGATGAGTTCCATAAAAACTCTAAACGTATTCAAAACATGTACTTGGCATTGACATCCAGGGAGAATTCCATAATCTCTTTCGTATAAACAAACCTCACCGCGTGTCAATCTGAACTTATTACTAAACTCACTTACAAAGATTAAACAAAAGAACGTCTAAACTCCGACAGTCAACTGGAAGTGGAGAAATGCACCTAGCAACTTTCCCAAAACACCTTAGGTCTCCTTTTGAAGCACAAGAATAGACTGTCAGGCTCGGTAGCGTAGATGGTAGCATGTCTGCCTCACGTGCAAGAGGTCTCGAGTTCGAAACTTGGTCAGGCTGAGTTACCTGTATAAGGCTTTTCTCCGGAGTTTTCCCCTTTCCTTAAAGAGGAATGTCTGGTAACTTCAAGCTCTATGGACCCTGGATTCTGTTGAGCATCATTTCATCCATTTCATTTATCGTCCAATATGACTTAAAGTTGGAGGACGTAAATTACAAGAAATAAGTAAAGAAATAAAAAAGAATGGAGGTTTTAGTACAATCATTAGAGTTTTATAGTCTTAAATGTAATTCCCTCTGTTCTCTAAGTATTAGGCACGAAAAGTGTGAAATATTTTTATTTTTTCCAGCAGTTTAATTTCTGCCACATAAATAAGGTACTTATTTTAGTAAACATTTGAAATTTTGCTTGCAATATAAGCTTTCAGAACCCCTTTTTCAGAAAAGGTCAACGTCTCTGCAAATGGACAACATAAAATAAATCAAAAAATTGAAAATATACCCAACTCTTTTATCTTAAATTAAACATGTTAGAAAAATAAGAACAGTTTTCAAGATAACCAGGGCCCTAAAGACCTAACTATCGATAGGCCCCTAAACGTCCGACACTCACTCACTTGACCAAGAAAACCTCCCCATACCAAACTGCTCTTTACGTGGAACATTATTTTATTTAGAATGTTCTATCACCTCAAAATTGGCAAAATATTTTACACGACAAATAAGCGTATATTAGCATTTCCTGGAAATAACCTATGAAGTCCCCTGGGAAGAAATTTTTCACATTTTCTAAACCAGATAAACGTAGAGACTCGCAAATACATTTAATTTTCTTTAAAATGCATAATTTATTTCAAATGATTGTTGTAGCATCAGACAATTCCCAGATACTCGTTAACATTTAAGTTAATTGATGGAAATTAATCATTTCTTCACACTAGCCGTATATAGGCTAATGTTTTGGATAGATAGGGTCAACATGAAATATTCAATGCCATGGCCGGGATTTGAACCATGGATCTCCTGGTTTCCCTCCAGTCGCTCTTACCCATTGAGCTACCATGGCCAACGTGCCGTCCTGACATTAAATTCTCCAATTGACTCATATATCCTCGGTAAATCACTAGGGGCTCTCGCATCCGAGATACACCACTTGTGGCGACTTACTATTGTAAGTACTGAAGTACTTACTAAATTAATTGGAGAATTTAATGTCGTGACGGCAAGTTAGCCAAGGTAGCTCAATGGGTTAGAGCGACTGGAGAGAAACCAGGAGATCCGTGGTTCAAATTCCGGCCGTGGCACTGAATTTTTCAAGTTGACTCTATCTATCCGTTAATATGCTACAAAATTTTCAGTACCTAGTAACTGTTTTAGATCCTGGAGCTAGTCAGCTGTTTCTGGCGTGGAATTTTAAACCATAGTGAGCTACTGTTAAAATACCTGAAGACAGAGTCGAATTTCTTTTTTCTTCTTGTACCAACCGTGGCTCCCGTAGGGGAGTTGTTCGGATTGGGTTGGACTCGAGGAGGCAGTGGTTCCCGATACCCGTGGGAGATCGGGTACGTCTCCAGACGGGGTTGAGGGAAGCCATTAATATTCCCGTGTACTAGCCAGCATAGCTAGTAGAAGGTGTGTTAATCCCATTCATAAATTTGTAAACTATATTCCTAATATATCTTTTGGGTAAAATAGCAATTATAAAAATTGGATAATAAATAAAATAAATAATCCTTACTTCACATAAGCAAGCCCCTTATATTTTAAGGTTCACGTGACCTTATCACCTCTCATTGGCTGCTGTTGTGGTGCAGACTGTTGTGCGGTAAAAATTAGTTCGTTATTTAACATGGTCATATATCCTTATACGTTGGAAGAGAATTGTCAAATTTGTATTTTCGTAACTCTTTGAATTAAATATATTACGCATCAGAGTTTACCTGAAATGCATGCTAATTCTTAAACGAAGTAAAGAGGAGGTTCCTTTGCTCTCAAGCACATGTCACGATAGCACGTGTTTTAGCGGTAGTTGTGATATATTTGTTTATATGACTTTTATCACTGACCTTGTTTTGAACTGGATTAGTCATATATCGCCATTCGACGGTGTGCTATGCCGAATGCGAGAGCTAAATTATTTTATTAATCGTTTATTGCGCGTGTACTTATTATATGTATAATGGCAGAGTCTACCGCCAGTTTTTCGCTGAAGCATCGCAAGAGAAAACCTTTAGAAAGCGGCGAAAAAAGAATTGTGTGGCATGTGTTTAATGCATTCACAGAGAAGAATCCGTCTTTGTCAGTGAGAGAAGTCGAACAGCTGTGCTCTGAACTTACAGGTGTGAGTGTTAGATCCGTAGGAACATCGCGACATGAAATTGAGACAACAGGAAAACTTACCACTCCAGGGGCGATATTGCTGTGTGGCGAATACGTTATTTAAGTACAATCAGACTGTAACGGGAAACAAATCGCAAAGCATACTACCTTGACGAGACTTGAGTGAATGAAGGACACACGACAAGTATGGCGTGACACGACTTTTAAGACTGAAAGACAAGCATTTTTGCAAGGTATGTGTGCTGGTTTAAAAAATCCCAGTGGAAAAGACCGAAGGCCTTTCATTATAAACTTGTTTCAGTTTCATTATTCATTCATTCAGTTTCAACTTGCTCAGTTTCATTATAAACTTCATTATTTTTGAATGCCTTCATATTCTTATTTGTATCTTCCCGGCAATTATTATGACGTTTACTGTAGGTTTCAATGTGACGGGAAGGCACCGCCTATGGCCTATGACGCGAAAGCATTAGCCAATTAGGATGAGGAGGAAGTTAGTTGCACGCGGAGTGATACATGTCAGCGGGGCAAGGTTATATGAAACAGAGATTAGTCAGCTGCTTCTGGCGTGTTGTGAAATTTTAAACCATGGTGAGGTACTGTTAAAATACCTGACGACAGAGTCGAATTTTTTTTCTTCTTGTACTTACAGTGGATCCCGTAGGGGAGTTGTTCGGACTGGGTTGGCCTCGAGCAGGCAGTGGTTCCCGATAATCGATCGGGTACGGGGGTTGAGGGAAGCCATAATATTCCCGCGTACTAACCTGCATAGCTAGTAGAAGGTGTGCTAGATCACCAGGTGGCCCTACCAAGGTTAATCGGTAGCCTTCCCCTTGGTGGTTGGCGCGCGTAAGTGGCGCATCAACTTCCATCCCTTCTTGTGTTTTCGGACCAGATGGAGGGCAGGCCTTGTTAGTCTCTAGGTCTTGCCCTATGGAAAGCCCGACGGAGGCGCCGGGCGCCCTTCGGGGACAGCTCGGTAACTCCCTGGTCATCAGAGGGGTGATCGGTCTTCACTCTGTGTGGACTGCCCTGGTAGATGCCTTCGAGTTGAATGAATGAATTAATGAATGAATGTACCTACAGCGGAATATGTAATAAGCCTCTATTGCAATTATATAATTGAAGACATAAAACTAAGAGAAGACGTTTAAAAAGCAAACCCAGACACTTTATATAAACATAAAGGTAACATTATCAAGAAATTACTGATATTTCTCATATAAAACTGCATAGTTACATGAACAGGTGCCACTAATATATGAACAACTTAGAGAAGCAGTTCCAACATCTCATTATTTGATATAAAGAGAGTAGCTTATTTTTATTTTTAAGTATTTATTTTACGTGTGCTACAAATAACTTACAGGATAAACTGTACAACTATATTTACTGCGGACTTCCTTTCATCTGAATCGCTGACAGCAACCGGCTTCTCCGGCCGGCCGCATACACGTTACCGGTGCCACCAAGAATTGCTCACTCGGTATTTCAGTTCATGGTGTCTCTTCAGAGTATCACTGAGAATGTGCATATGAGTAGCTGTGCATTTCCCATGTGCATTTCATGTTTATGTTCGTACTTTCTCTTACTGATGTTACGGAACAAATTCAATGAATGCAAAAAGATGTAAGATTTTTTATTTCTGCTATATCTGTGTTTAGTTTTTATTTTTAACAATCCTTTACGCTTTATATGTAAAGAAATTAAATGAAATGGAAGTTTAAAAGGCTTTATTTTAAGCTAGTGATATCTTATGCAAGTCAGGTTTGTGCCCCTGTTTCCATATTCCCCTGAAATTAGCTTTTAATGATAAATCCGCGTTAATATTTTACTCTGCCATTTGCACGTATGATTCATTGATACAACAATCGGCTTCCAATAACCGGAATTACAAACTGTGAGTGATAAAACTGTCATCTGCGCAGCGCACTGTACCAGGATTGAGTCCAGATACTCGCTGTCCCGTTTGTTCTATTATTCTCTGTGTTCTGCCGGAAATGCTTTATGGAGATACATTGCCGTTAATATTATTTTGCGCCATTTTAACACCTTCCCATATTTCCTTTATCACAGATGAATTTATAGGGAATTTCAAAACATACTACCAACTTTAAAATGTTATAATGTTTGAGGTTGGACGAAGTACTTCAGGAAGTCCTAGTTTCAAAACCCGCAGCTCGCCAATGTCAGAGACGAGGTAAGATATATTAAATACCACAGCTCAAATTTCAACACACAGTACAAACTCAAAGCCAAATAATTCTATGCATAATGAATTATTATATACAAATTTAAGTTTAAAATACAGAGGTGGCCAAATTATTAGACCAAGCTGAATTTCAGTCATAAAAATGGACATATTTCAGCCTAACTCTGAATTAATGACAACAATGGATGTAACAATGATTGGATAATACATTAGAATCATTCAGGGATATTTTATGATGATTTGTGGGATGTTTTGTAGGCATACGCTGGTATAACTGCTAAGTTGACTGTCAGCTGCCGTACCTTTATTGTGTGTATTTCATATGTGCCCATGCAAACGTATTCGACATTTCAAAGGTTTATCTGTAGAACTCTTGGCTTTATTTTGTCAATGGAGCTCTTCTGTATTATACTAATACTTTTAAATTTCTATACATGCAGTGAAAGACTGTAGAACCTATGAGATTTAATGTTAAAGATAATTTGGGATTATGGGGAAGAAAAGTGACTTATCACCTAGAAAAAATGGTATTAAGAGGGCACTAATAGCAGAAGGACGGTATATATAAAATAAAGTATCACTGAGACTCAAAATATTACAAAAGTCTGTAAGCAGAATTAAACAAATGGACGAAAACAAGGTATATCAGGCACAGCAAAGCAGAAACTGCAGTAGAAAAAGCAAGTTGAACCCTAGAGGTGTAAGAAAGGTTATGGCTGAATCACACATAAAACAAAAAGCCACTAGTAGAGACTTGAGGAATACTTTAGTAGCTATAGGCTTAGAAGTATCAGCAAGAACTATCAGGAGAACCCTATTTGATGGCGGTTTCAAGGCTCGAAGACCCAGAAACAAAAGCAAAGCTCACACGAGATTTGGCAAGAAAGAGACTCGACTGGGCAAAGGGACGTAAACATTGGTCTTCTGTTGACTGGAAAAAGGTAATTAATGTGATACACTGTGTTACTCTTTCTCACAATGATAATTTAATAACCATATTCGATTATGCAGGACATTCATAGACTATACTAAGGTATTATTTGGGATAACTTATTAAGTATATTGTTGACCAATAGCTGTAATTAATATCGGTTTCTCTTTCCTGGTGTGCTTCAGTGATGAATCCAAGGTGTAAGTTATTGACGAAAGCAGTCAGTATGTCTGGAGGACAACTGAAGAGGAGTTTCTTCCTCAGTGAGTGCAATGCCCTTCAAAGGTGATGGTCTAGAGCGTTATGTCTGTCCATGGTACTGGAAGATTGTACATTGTTGAGGGTACTATGAGGCAAGATAAATACCTAGGAGTTCTTCAAACTCTACTTCTGTCTCAGATAAGGGATTAGTTCAGAAATGATTCTGTATCTTTATGCAAGAGGGTACACTGTGCCATAAACCCAAGAAAATAACACAATACTTACGGGATTAAGATCTTTCAGTGCTTCAATGGCCAGGAAATAGTCCTGATATAAACCCAATGAGAATTTATGGTCCATTGTGAAGACGAAAATCAAGAAAACTCATATTACAACTCAACTTATCGAGACACTTATAAATATCTGGCAACCAAATAAAACATTGGTTGAGTGCATGCCTAACCAAATAAAAATGTTAATTTCCAACCTATGGAATATATACAAAGTATTAACTCAACGTTTCTGTATCATATATGTGTATCTGAGTGCTCATGTATTAATTTTAAGTAAATAAAGAAGGTTTTCAGAGTTTTAGTCTAATAATTTGGCCACCTCTGTATTACAATTCCATTTGTGTTAATTTTGAGTGTGGTAATCTAATATGACTTATAGATAGAATTTTCTCAGCCGCCAATAAATTTGTTCAAGCTTATAGCCATAAGCTTCTAAAGTGCCAACGCACCACTTCTAATGATAATACTACTTGAGTGCACAACACACGAAAATGAAGACACCTGCAAAATCGCTCCCTATGGCGCAATAGTTATGATATTAGCTTGCAAATCAAAAGGTACACCAGTTCAGCTGGTACACTAGCTTCAATTGTTGTATAAATGTTTGTATTTTACGTAGAAATTTCACCTTGTCAGTGCAATTAAGTACACTTCCTTCTAACAAAGGTTAAATTCTGCTTAATACTTTCCCAAATGGGAAAGTAAATATAAACAAAGACAAATCACTATCAAAATTCTCATTACTGAACAAAAGACTGTTTTCAGTAAATTAAATGCCAGTTTAGGAGATGGCGTGGGTATAGAAAATTGGGTCAGAGAAACGTAACTACTTAACTTGATTATCAAGCTGTATTGATCTTTGCTACTTAAATCGACGGATTTCCATATTTAAGGCCAGTTTCCAAGAGGAGCTGAACTGAAGTCCAGCATCACGATTAAGCGTGCTCCTTTCAGAAGAAATCACCAAAGCCTCCTTAATTCTCCGCTCCCAGTAACTGTTGCATTTTGCCAAGATGGTCGTCTCCCGAAAGTTGGTTCTATGGTCGTTATCAAAGAAATGATCTGCCAGTCCAGACTTCTCAGGTTGCATTAAACGAATGCTAAGTTCATGTTCGTTTATTCTGGTATTATCAATTCACTGAAAACAGTCTTTTGTTCAGTAATGCGAATTTTGATAGTGTTTTGTCTTTGTTTATATTGGTGTTATATCCAGTGTTTCATTTGTGGTTATAACCTTTTATAAATATCCTGATGATGGGAAAGATGTACACTCCCAAAACGTCGATATCTAATCGTCTTTTCCCCTGGCTTGTTGCCCGAGAAGGAAGTAAGCATATTCGTCGCCAAGAAAGCTTCAGTACATGATCAGGCATATCAGACTAAGCTGATGCAAACGCAGCTAACAACTTCGTAACCTGCTGGACTAACTTTGAACTATAATTTTGTTTTCCGTAGTCTTTCATGACTCTAGAAACGTGAATGACTATAATTTTCAGCGCTGACGATACCGCCTCTCTTGCTCCATCATTAATTCATGTCATTTATTGCTCCGAAAACTTTTCTGTTCTGCGTGAGACATTAAAGGCCATAAAAAAGAGCTGTTAAACACTTTGATCGCACCTTTTTTCCTCGTTTTGTTCTTGCTTTTCCAACTCCTCTCATTTTTCTTCCACTTTTCTTGCACGAAATGGGGTTTCGGGAATTCTAAAAGAGGAAGGTATGAGAAAACCTTGGGAACACTCCCTCTAATGAGCATCGACGTGAAAGAGGCTATTAATGAAGCCTGACACTTAATTAGCGATGACAATATACACCCTATTAAAAAGCAGCCTAAATCAACATGGCCCACTAACACATCAGGGGTCATCTCAAAGGGTCAGGTAGCAATAATACTGACGGTCATGCTTACGCTTTTTTATAACTCTTAATAATAAGCAATTCACACACTTTCTAATAACACTGGACAGCAAAAAAATAATTTTTGAATGTTTCAAGCACTTCATGAGAGAATTCCTACTAATTTTGGGTTGAGAAAGACAAATATGACAATGAAAAATTGTTATTAGCTCTAGTTTCTATGATATGCATAAGGTGGAAATATTACACATTAACGGATTGAGAGAAAATTATACATTTTAATTACATACATGCTAACAACAATGAAAGTGCATTTGATTTTTTAAACTGGTAATTACATGCTAAGAGTTCTAAATTGTTGGAAAAATACTTCGCAGATAGTAGTGTCTGACGAGAATCATGTGGTGGCCTATTGACTTTGTCGTCTTTTAGCTTACCTCTTGTGATGAAGTTCCGCAGAATACTTATACAAAGACCAACAGCAATCCGCAAGCATTTCGTCATTCCAACGACCCTGATATCTTTGTTCCATAATAGAAATGTCCTGATGGAATCTCTCCCCATGTTCATCACTAACAGCTCCACAACTAGGAGGGGAAAAGTCTAGGTGGGAGTGGAGAAAATGGATCTTAAGGCACATGCTGCATCCAAGATTACGGTATTTTTGTAGGAGCACTGTCACCAAATACTTGTAGCTGTCATCTCTTTTGTTGCCTAAAAATCCACGAACAACACCCTTGAAGGCTTCTCAAGCTTCTTTTCTTTCCCCTCCAAAATTTGGTCAAATGCAGGATCCTTTACAAGTTCTCTTATTTGTCCGACAAATGTCATGGTCCGACAAAAATGCCTTCCTTAACTTTTGCATCACTTAATTTCCAAAATTTCTCTTTGATGTTGTTTGACAGGTGTGCCAACTCCCCCCAAAAAAATTCCCCCAGATTTAAAATCTTCACTCAGAAAATGAAATGTCGCTTTATCTTCAAAACAAGAGCGAATGTACCATGTTTATGCTGATTTTTTAATTCAGCAGATGGAAATACATGTAAATTCACTATTTTAAGCCTGAAACATTTTCATTGTTGCCTAGTGTAATTTGAAACTGCACAAGAATTTTCTGTTTGTGACCACTAAATACCAATCTATGTACAAATACTATTTATTTATAATACTATTGAAATGTACTTACAGTTGTAATTGAAAGAGCCACATAAAACAAAACAAAACTAAACTAAACTGACTGGCCCCATAGCTCAGTCGATAGAGCACATGCCTGCCGTGTTAGGGGTCCCGACACCCGGTAGTGGGGGTGGGGATTTTTCTCCGACCAAGTTAATTCCTTATCGTCCCCAGAGTCTGGAAGTATGAATGAGAGTACGAATGTGTGAATGATCTAATGATTAAAACCTAACAAATACGAGTTAATACGAGTTATGTTCCAGGGGAGAACGGCCGCCGATATGATCATTGAACAAAAAAGAAATCTTCACACGTTATATAGACTTCACATGACAAAATCCGTCAGTGCTTCCTAACTATTGAGGAGTCGCGATTTTTCCGGAAAACAAAGAAGCACTGTGTTCAGGGTTACGAATGCCAGAATAAATAAATATTCAGTATTGAATGGATTCACAGAACTGGCCACCCTACCATTAAGAAGCAGCTGTCAAATTGTCCAAGGCACCGTGGATGTAAGGGATAAATCTTGAAAATGTATCCAGAGAAAATAAAATATTGAATGTTTGGCATGAATTTTGTGTTATTGTTTTCTCCTTAAATTCTTGGAGAAGCCGCGGATCCAGCGTTTCATTGCACCACAATAGGACGTGATAGATTGAACGAGACATCTGACGCGGAAAGTACGGTCTACATAAAACCATAGATATAATTTTCAATTGCGGATCTAATAGGTTCAATAATTACTTCATGTGTGCTGATTATTCGGTTTGCCTCAGTAAATGTGAATCGTATAATGATATGACCGATGGTCATAATAATTTAACATGAATTGCTAAAAATAGCATGTCGCGTGTCAAATGCTATTACGTCGGTCTCAATTCCACATCGCGCTTGTCACATTAAATATGCAGTTAATATTTGCAATTGTACGAGTACTGCTAAGAATTATAGAATCAACATTCAAGATCAGCACCTAGGGAAGTACCTTTACTAGAATTAGGAAAGACAAGAAGAAGTGGAGTGATAATGGAAAGAATAATAAATTTTGGCCAAAGAAGAAGGTGAAATTATAAAATTATGCATGAGACAGCTGAAAATATTAGGGAACTCAAATAGTGGACAGAGATAAAGGAATTATGGAAAAAATTAGGAATGGGAGATATATGGAGGTTAGAGGAAAGGAATACATGCGATGGGGGTAAATTAGCAAAGCAAAATGCAGAATAGAAGATATAGAAAGACAGGAAATATGGGGAAGTCTAGAAAATATAAAATCATTACAATTTTACAAGCAAATAAAAAGAAATTGGGGACGGGTAGCATATGTAGATTACTGCAATAGACAAGAGAGAGAAGGGTTAGCATGGATGAGAACAGGAATAATATTTCTAAGAGGGATAAGAGATAGGGAAAAGGGAATTTGTATATTGTGTGGGGGAAAGGAAGCATAGAACACTATGTAACAGAATGCGAGGAGGTTCCAATATGGAGAAAAAAGGTTTGGGAAGAAAAATGGGAGAAAGTAGAGAAGAGGATAGCAGCTATAAAAATGTTAACGGGAAAGAAGGGCAAGAAAGTAAGAAGTATTTGTGAGTACTTGCAGAAAGTAAAAGAAACATGGGCCAGAAATGTAAAGAATATAAGAAAGGAAGATGAGGGGGAGGAATGAGACTAATTAAGTAACAAGGAGGCATCTCCTAAGGGCTACCTGGCAGAGCAGAAGACCAGGGTGTCATGTAAGACAACGTAGCAACAAGGCAAAGACAAATAAATGTAGCCTAAAGTTGTAAAATTTTAAAATGTTGGAATAGGCACAATAAATCACCTAGTGTCCGAAGATGACATCAAATATAATATACGTTAATAATAGGTCACTAAAAGTCAGAAAAATTGAGGCTTTTATTTTACGTTTTTTGTCCTTTTCCTGTTCAACTTAATCTAGCATAAATTCTAACTTATTTTAACCAATACGCAGTACTATTATGTGTTTCAAATGGGAAGAGCTCTCGCCTGTAGCGAATCAGAAGCGTTAGAGCCTTCAGCGTTGCCACCTCGTTGTCCCCACTCTTGAATAAAAATACCCCATGTCCAGGACATAAGGGGTTTCTGTGCCAAACAAATACTTCAATTAGTTATTGAATGCACAGTTTAATGTGTAGGCACTTGAGGGATTTAGATGCAAATTGGTGCGTGTATTTTATTTTCCAAAATTTATGTTACTAGATATGGAATTCTTTGGAAAGAATTCAAGTTTTTTATATATAAAATCCATTCAATGCAGCTATCACAGGGAAGATAACACAGAACTGAAAAGCCCCAGATTCGCCTCATTTAGCACCACCAGAGGTCATCTGATTGAATTGAGTCATCTCATTTAAATACTTGTTAATGGAAACGTATGACGTGTCAATCAGAATCAGAGAGTCTGAGAGTTGATATGCCCTTTAATTAATCCAGTGAGAATTAGGTATAGGGCCTAGCCCACGCCAGTTGCATTCATTACCATCAGCAATTGCAAATCGTCATTAAAGGGTTCCACATATGTGTTAAGCTTTATAGCTTTCTTAGCTGCTAACGAAGAAAAAATATTGAATTATATCAAACATTTTATACCACTTTTTCACATTTAAGTACAGTAGTCGAGGAAAATTTAGCTGTTTTTAGCTTTTCTAAATGAAATATTCAGCTAGACTTTTATTGCATATAACCTAGGAGGTGAGACAGAAGTACAAGTAAAGAGTTTACTTATTTACTTATTTATTTATTAGCCAAATTTTATTCCTATTTTACCCAAAGGTATATTAGGAATACAGTTTACAACTTTATGAATATCATACAATTTACGAAAACATAACAAATTGAATATCAAGCCGACAAAGAGTAAACATCAAGATGAATGGATAATCAACATGAAAAATTCAATGCCATAGCCGGGATTTGAACCATGGATCTCCTGGTTTCCATCCAGTCGCTCTAAACCATTGAGCTACCATGGCCAACGTGCCGTCCTGACATTAAATTCTCCATTTGACCCATATATTTTCCCGATAGACCATTTGGGGCTCTCGTATCCGACATACACCGTTTGTGGCGACTTACTATCGTAAGTACTTGAGTCCCAGGCTTCATAATTTAACTTTATTATTTAAGTTAATTGATGGAAATTAATTATTTCTCCACACTAGCCTTATATAGGCTAAGGTTTTGGATGGATAGAGTCAACATGAAAAATTCAATGCCATAGCCGGGATTTGAACCACGGATCTCCTCGTTTCCGTCCAGTTGCTCTAAACCATTGAGCTGCCATGGCCAACGTGCCGTCCTGACATTAAATTCTCCATTTTACTCATATATTTTCAATTAACTTAAATAATAAAGTTAAATGATGAAGCCTGGGACTCAAGTACTTATGACAGTAAGTCGCCACAAACGGTGTATCTCGGGTGCGAGAGCCTCTGGTGGTCTACCGGGGAAATATATGAGTCAAATGGAGAATTTAATGGCAGGACGGCACGTTGACCATGGTAGCTCAATGGTTTAGAACGACTGGACGGAAACCAGGAGATCCATAGTTCAAATCCCGGCCATAGCATTGAATTTTTCATGTTGACTTTATCCATCAAAAACCTTAGACTATATACGAACTAGTGTGGAGAAATGATTAATTTCCATCAATTAACTTAAAAAATCAAGATGAAACCTTTATCTTAAGAAATATTTTGTTTAAGAAAGCCATGAAATATTGATAAGTTTTGTAATTCATCAAAATATGTGTAAGTGGTTTTGAAAAAGTGTAACCTAAGGATTAAAGCAATAATTCAAGTTCACGTCTCGCAAAACATAAAAACGGGCAATGAACTAAAATGTGAGGAAAGAGTTTAAGATTATTATAGCAACAGCTCAAGTCAAACACAGTTTTTCGTAGCATTAGTTGTTTCCAACTTACTCGTTGTATGTTTAAATTTTTCCAGGCTGCATATTGCTAGCATGGGTTAAATTAATGTAAGAGAAGAGAGGACTTAAGAATAAAATAAGTACGAATAAAGTTTCGTTAGGATTCTCACTAAAACAAATCTGATTTTCATAATTTGCTTTACTCATTCACACAAAATAATTCTTACACGAGCTATTTTATTTATCTACTTCTTGGTAATAAGAAACATGGAGGTTAAACCGAAAGGTAGATTTAAAAAGTGAGTAGCTACGTTTCAACTATAAAATATAATCTTTCTTGTATGACCACAGAAAAAATAAATCGTGACTTATCATCAGAAATGTTTCTGAGGTTATATCACAGAATATTTGGGAAAAGGTGTACTTTAGAAAAGCTAATATTTCGAAAAAACTACGACATTTTAGTGTACCTAAAATTTCTTATACTGAAGGAAGTTACTCACTTTGTTTCTCATTAAAGAAAAAAATACTGTGGACCTCAGCCCGTGAGGAACCTAGTCCTGGTACCTGACACGTCTTTAAACTGTCTAATTCTGTTTAATCGGATACATGTGAAAAAATGCACTGTTTTGTTGATTTTTGTATAATGTGGATATAAATTTTAAGGCAAATGAACTGCCGTTTTGAATGTACTCATTTTTTTATCCAACCAACGTGCAGGATGCTTCAAGAGTTATTTGATATTATAAATTATTATATTAGTTATATTCTAAAATATAAGAATAGATCCATTGTTAAATAGGGAGAGTTATTTCTGCTAATTTGTCTGCCTGAGAAATCCTTTCCACATGTGAGTTCACCCAGACTACTAAGAACAACGATTTAAAATTCCACTGCAATAACAATACATAAGTTGCTAGAATATATAGAATAGCTGATGTAAATATGTGGACTAAAATAGACAGAGCATAGGATTGTATAGAGCATGGTCCAGTTCTCAATTCACGCAGTGCTCGATATATTTTCACTGCATGTTGTCTATTGCTTCTGTTATGAAACAGAGAAGGCAATTGAAACTTGTGACTATAAACTCGATTTAAAATTGAATAACACTTTTTGCTCCATAAATGTTATTTGCAATCTAAAATAAAATTACTTTTCATACATTTTATGCAGTTTCCACAGCAACAACATGAACTTAGGAACATAATTTAAATCCTCTACATCATAACAATGCTTAACAGAATTTATACCTAAGGAAGATATAGTTATTTCATATCAGCCCGCCTCTATAGCGTGATGATAGCGTGTCTTCTCACGTTCAAGAGGTCCCGACTTCGAATCTCGGGCAAGGAAAGTTACATGGATAGGGTTTCCCTTATTTTCCCTTATCCAGAAATATGAATGTCTGGTAACTCTAAGCTCTGTGTACCCTGTACTCCTTTCAACATCATTTCATTCATCGTCCGATATGACTTAACGTTGGAGGTTTTCTCTTATCCTGAATGATGAATTTCTGGTAACTCTAAGCTCTATGTACTCTGTACTCATTTGAACATCATTTCATTCATCGTCCGATATGACTTAAAGTTGGAGGTTTTCGCTTATCCTGAATGATGAATGTCTGGTAACTCTAAGCTCTATGTACCCTGTACTCATTTGAACATCATTTCATTCATTGTCCGATATGATTTAACGTTGAAGGTTGCCTTTTATCCTGAAAGATGAATACCTGGTAACTCTAAGCTCTATGTACCCTGTACTCATTTGAACATCATTTCATTCATCGTTCGATATGACTTAACGTTGGAGGTTTTCTCTTATCCTAAAAGATGAATGTCTGTTAACTCTAAGCTCTATGTACCCTGTACTCATTTGAACATCATTTCATTCATCGTCAGATATGACTTAACGTTGGAGGTCTTCCCTTGTCCTGAAAGATGAATGTCTGTTAACTCTAACCTCTATGTATCCTGTACTCATTTGAACATCATTTCATTCATCGTCCGATATGACTTAACGTTGAAGGTTTCCTTTTATCCTGAAAGATGAATACCTGGTAACTCTAAGCTCTATGTACCCTGTACTCATTTGAACATCATTTCATTCATCGTCAGATATGACAACGTTGGAGGTTTTCCCTTATCCTAAAAGATGAATGTTAACTCTAAGCTCTGTGTACCCTGTACTTATTTGAACATCATTTCATTCATCGTCCGATATGACTTAACGTTGGAGGTTTTCCCTTATCCTAACAGATGAATGTCTGGTAACTCTAAGCTCTGTGTACCCAGGACTCATTTGAACATCATTTCATTCATCGTCCGACATGACTTAACGTTGGATGACGTATATTAAATGTGATGCAATTGGATACTTCATATAGAATAATCTCGTATACCACTTTTTCCACACTTGTATTTAAATGTTTTCTTGATTTTTGTTTGAATAAGCAAATAACTATATAAACTATATAATAAGCTTCAGTTAAACTCAAGCTCCTTTCTACAAGTACACTCATAAAATCGCTGACTGCAGACATTGCTCACATCGCAGTGTGAACCTTGGCCACTGTCATTTACGTGCTTTGTATTGTCACGTGGTCTTAGAGAATTTGAATTGTTGTCATGTATTGCAAACAAGATGATGTGATGGATAGAACTTTAAGGAAATTTATGGAATAGTTACTAACTAAGCATAACAAACTAGATATCTTATTTCCTTTTAATGCACACCATCGAACTTCCTCAAAGGAATTATAGGCATCCTCAAACTTCCTCGAAAAAATAAGAATGAAAAAAGTTGATGGGTTCAATAGAATTTATACATATAGCACCCTAGTATATGATTTTCTATACCAGGACGTGTATCAGAAGTTTTATAAATTTTTGCTTTCAAGTTACAATTCATTGTTTAGTAATAATCTTGAAATTAAAATAGAACCAAAGTCTAAACACCCAAACTCTGTCCTGGAGGCCTGTAAAAAAACTTCAAAGATCTAATAAAAAATTTTCTTCATTTAAAGACCAATATTCATCCGATTTGGGCACCTCCCTTCAAGATATGGCAATTTTTATATATATTGTTACCCGAACGTCGCAACTCCCGGCCGGCCGTAGGGCCAGACGGGAAGCATTCTGCCACGCCTACCCATTTATCTTGTAGCAGTAACGAGGGTTGGCTGGAAAAATATCACTGTGCCGTCTCTTTCCCCTCCCCCTGAGTTCTAGAACATCCAGTATATTTTATCTAACCTGGAACCTTCTAGATAGGTCAGTTGGACTTATATAAGTGACGCGTCGGGCCGGAGAAGAGTTCAGTTCTTGGCGAGCAGCCGTGAGGAGCACCGAGTGAGTGAACGGACCGGAAGATTGTATACGTGCATCGGAGGAGTTGTGCGTAATTGCGAGTACAGAGTGGACCTGTGGCAGACGAACTGGTAAATTGTAATTGTGTGCCCTACGTACTTCTGTGTAATCCGATTGTAATTCGGTGGAAATAAAGAACATTTTGAGTTTGTGCAATTAGACTTTTAATTTCACGAACCCACAAAATGACAATATATATAGTAACATTTGCAAATTTACGAAGTTGTATTAACTCAAATGTCATATGTTCAAATGTAAAATGTTAGGGTTATATACACACACAGGGTGTTACTGGTACCCACAGGCAAGTACTCCAATTCTAGCAGTTTTTGTCAAATTTATTACTACCTTTAATTTAGGACTCTCCGGTTGTTTCAAGAAAAGTTTAAATACCTATAGTGCGATCCATGTAAATCTGAACCACTTCAGTAGGCCATAACTTTTGAACCAATAATAGGACACACGTGCAACTTTGGAAGAATATAATACACAATTGGGAGATTATATTACACTATTTACATCTCAGAGAAAATGTTGGAAGTGTCCTCCACCAGCATCTATACATGTTTGTGCTCGTCTTACTATATTCTTTGAAGTTTTACGGATAGTATCCTCACCAAACTTACCTATTTCTTTTCGAATGTATTCCTTGAGAACATCAATTGTCCTTGGTCTATTCTTGTACACTCTATTTTTAGATACCCCCACAAGAAAAAATCCGGTGAGTTTAGGTCAGAGGATCTGGCAGGCCACGGCGCTTTTGAGATTATTCGATTATCAAAGAAACTGGTTACAAGTTCCATGGTGTCATTAGATGTATGGAACGTTGCTCCAGCTTGTTGGAAATAACCTTCTCTCAATTCGATATCATCCAGCTGCTCCACAAATGTTTTGAAGATACCCATATAAATTTCAGTGTCTACAGTCGTATCATGTATAGATGCTGGTGGAGGACACTTCCAACATTTTCTCTGATATGTAAATAGTGTAATGTAATCTCCCAATTGTGTATTATATTCTCCCAAAGTTGCTCGTGTGTCCTATTATTGGTTGAAGGGTTATGGCCGATTGAAATGGTTCAGGTTTATGCGGATCGCACTATATTAATGTATAACTTTTGTAACAATTTATCCTAATGCTAAAATTAGTTATGACTAGGGCTCGGAAGTTGTTGACCTAAAAATTCTCTAAAAGTGAGCTATATAATGCTCTTAAAATGTAAAAAAATGACCAAACAAAAATTAACAATTTCTTTCATAATAAATTAATAACTGTCACAGACTAATAATGAATATATGGTTCAAATAACCACATTTTAAAATTAACTTTCTTAGTAAATAATGCAATTATTGCTACTAAATAATAAATTCAAAATTAATCAGGTCAGTTTCAATTTTATGGAATAAAAAATAACTTATTGTACCTATTAGCCAAAACATACCTTACTTAGCGTTGGTCATCTTCAAGTTATCAAAAGTAAATGAACGGCGGTTGTCAGTTAAAACTGTTTTATACTTTGAGAAACTTCTCTCCACTTCCACAGATGTTATAGGTGCATATTTGAAAAACACTATGTCACTGCCTGTTAAATCCTGTTCAAAAGTATCATTTCTGAAGTTTTTTTCCTGGCACGATATTGGATTACACGATATGAAGTTTTAATCATAGATTATTTTAAAACCCCCAAAAAGCACAGTGTCAGGGATGGGTCAGGGTCAGGTCTGCCACAGGAATCGAATCCGGGCCTCCCGAATGTGATCTACAGATGAAAATGCCCAATATATTCGGAAAAAGAAAGAAAATGACCGGAAAATGCATTTAAAGTTTAAAAAATTATTTTATTATAAAAATGTGTAAAAAAATGCATTTTGATGACCTATAACTAATGTATAACTAATGTATTTGTTCCATAATGTACTTAATTTCAAATAAGGATCGTGTGTGACTACTCAGAAAAAATATGCCTTTTCATCAAAATCCGGGCCTAGTTATGACATATCTTGAGTAATTTAAAGGCATTGCAGAAAACAAATACCAGTTTTTGAAAGTTGTAATCTCTGAGTTTCTGCCAACGATTTGGGCAACCTTTTCTACAAACTAGGTCGTGTAGAAAGTGTAAGAAACATAAAATGCGAGTAAAATATTTTGGAAAGATATAGTAATTGAAATTTAAATTGTTACATGTTGAAGTTTCAAAGGACTGTAAGAGAAAAGACTATGTTATGCAATTAAAGGTGAAAATTCAAAGAATCGATGGTTTCTTTGAAGACTTTGACTGAATTTTAACTATGTGCCCTTGAATATATACCACACTGCTAGGAAGGCAATGAAATGATAAACCCCCAAGAGAGCATGCGACTATAGCTATATGGTTGGTGTCTCAGGCTTTTAACTCTTAAACGCTGTAACCACTTATGAGAAAGTTTCAGCAGAATCTGCATAACTTTTCCAATACCGTACCTCAGGCTGGCAACCGCGCGAACTTTCTAAACGATGTTTGCCGAACTTTCAAGCTACGAGTGAGGGGCGATGTTCTTTTCAAGGAGCACATCCAGAATGACTGCTCCTGCTGCCAAAGTTTAACACAAGTGTGAAATAAATCCAGGCGCTCACTCGCACACAGACTGATTACCGTTCTCAAATTAACAAACATAAAACACACGCGGCTCTATTCAATGACGCCCCAAGGAAATTAGTTTTCTGCGAACATTCTAGGTGCTGTTTCCCCCAGCGCTCTGTTTATATACGAACAGAAAACATGTGACTAACATTTTCAGTACTCAACTGTTTTACAGTTTTACTGCTTGGTTATTCTTGGCAATAAACTTAAAACTGCATAACATCTGCAGGGGAAAATTAAACAGCACAATTTATAAAAATTACATGCCTATACCTCCTTATACATTCTTTAATACCTAAATAGGAGTAGTAGTTACTTCGATCCACAGATTTTAATATAAATACACATTTTCAGATCTCCTAATCCAAACATTTAGAGAAAAAAGCTCCTTTGCGTGTACCGATGAACAACATGAAAGATCAAATATCCAACTTCGTATTTAAGTTCAACGTCCACCAATTGGACTAGATTATTCCAGAAAATCCACTCACCTAAAAGAATTATATTATAACCTCTTTGACTATCCATTACCTCGTAAATGACTTGGTTCGATGTTCAATTTTTCTTTAGTTCTCTGAAAAAGAAGAAACAAACATACGACATCTACTATGTAGAGAAACTAAATGTTTTTTAAAACAAAATCCAAGTCATTTTTTCTTAAGTAACGGATAAAATTACGTATAAGACTAGCAAGGTTTGATGTTTACCATGCTTCGGCGCCAACACCTCCAGCTTAAATTTTTCACTCCCTAATAAACATCAACTTACCTCGCAAGTCCCATAAATAGCCGTTAGTGGCGTGTACAATCAACTCAATTTTCATATTTACTATAAAATAAAATTATTATAAACATCAAAACCCTTATTCAACCACACAATATCATTTATATAATAATTTCATATAAAATATTCTTCATCCTCAAACCAAAAAAATTCTTTTCATCCCAATCCACCAATTTAAAAAAAGCTAACTCAAAAAGTCTTTTATAAATATTCTAAAAAACACAATTTATTTAAATAATATATAACACTTCTTCAAAAAACAATAACATCTCCATTTCCTAAACTTCAAAAGCTCACTTCAAAAAACAAATCATCTTCTTTCACACACCACAATCAAAAATAAAAAATTTTCTCCGAAAGTAAAGAAAACCACCCCCAAAAATAACTCAAACACTACACAAACATCTTCATCCAAACATCACAAATCAAAAATAAAATTTCTCCGGGGAGGTAAAAACCCATCCCCAAAAATAAATCTCCACAATACAATCATCCTTTTCAACACAAAATAAAGTGGGGGGAAAATCGCTCCCCCTAATACGGAGGGACAACCCCCCCCAAAAATAGCAACTTTTTAAAACACATAGAACTTTAAAAGGGGAGGGTTCATCCCTCGCCTAAACACTATTCACGTACAAATTGTTCCTGGGTACGATAGTTCAATGAAGGCGGAACATAGTGTGACAACAAACGAAGACAATCACGGCCTCGCACCAGCCGGTCTGACGACATGATCCAGCGAGTGGAGAGCGTTGTTTTGGAGGATCACCTATTGAGCATTGCAGATATCGCCTCCAAAATTGGCAATTCCGTGGGATCTGTGCACACAACCTGCATGAAGATCTGAAGATGCTTAAAGTGTTCTGCTTTCATTGAGCTGTCGTAACCAGGAACGCACATTAGACACATTCATGGTACCATCACCACACGCCTCACTCAACTGTCTTGGTTTGTTGTCACACGATGTTCTGCCTTCATTGAACTGTCGCACCCAGGAACGTACATTAGACACATCAATGGTACCATCACCACATGTCTTACTCAACTGTCTTAGTTTGTTGTCACACGATGTCCTGCCTTCATTGAACTGTCGCACCCAGGAACGTACAGTAGACACATTCATGGTACCATCACCACATGCCTCACTTAACTGTCTTGGTTTGTTGTCACACGATGTTCTGCCTTCATTGAACTGTCGCACCCAGGAACGTACAGTAGACACATTCATGGTACCATCACCACATGCCTCACTTAATTGCCTTGGTTTGTTGTCACACGATGTCCTGCCTTCATTGAACTGTCGCACCCAGGAACGTACAATAGACACATTCATGGTACCATCACCACACGCCTCACTCAACTGTCTTGGTTTGTTGTCACACGATGTTCTGCCTTCATTGAACTGTCGCACCCAGGAACGTACAGTAGACACATTCATGGTACCATCACCACATGCCTCACTTAACTGTCTTGGTTTGTTGTCACACGATGTTCTGCCTTCATTGAACTGTCGCACCCAGGAACGTACAATAGACACATTCATGGTACCATCACCACACGCCTCACTCAACTGTCTTGGTTTGTTGTCACACGATGTTCTGCCTTCATTGAACTGTCGCACCCAGGAACGTACAATAGACACATCCATGGTACCATCACCACACGCCTCACTCAACTGTCTTGGTTTGTTGTCACACGATGTTCTGTCTTCATTGAACTGTCGCACCCAGGAACGTACATTAGACACATCCATGGTACCATCACCACATGTCTTACTCAACTGTCTTAGTTTGTTGTCACACGATGTCCTGCCTTCATTGAACTCTCGTACCCAGGAACGTACATTAGACACATCCATGGTACCATCACCACATGTCTTACTCAACTGTCTTAGTTTGTTGTCACACGATGTCCTGCCTTCATTGAACTCTCGTACCCAGGAACGTACATTAGACACATCCATGGTACCATCACCACATGTCTTACTCAACTGTCTTAGTTTGTTGTCACACGATGTCCTGCCTTCATTGAACTCTCGTACCCAGGAACGTACATTAGACACATCCATGGTACCATCACCACATGTCTTACTCAACTGTCTTAGTTTGTTGTCACACGATGTCCTGCCTTCATTGAACTCTCGTACCCAGGAACGTACATTAGACACATCCATGATACCATCACCACATGTCTTACTCAACTGGCCATGAATTTCAATAGGTGTCACACCACGAAAATGGAGAAAACGAATGATTATACGCTGTTCTTGCAATGAAAACGTCGTCATTTTAAGTACCAAAAACAGTCCTAACTCTCGTCACTGCCACTAGAGTTCTATGCACTGTACAGTGCTGCCATCTCTGTCACGCATTAACAAAGAATCCACGTGTATTTAAAGAGAGCTAGAAGTTCCTAGTTCTAAAAAATAGGAAGTATTACAACTTGAACGCACCTCGTAGTTTACTTTTATACATTTGTTGTACTACAAAGTAGGTAGAGCGATCGTCAGATTTTTAGAGAGCGTGTTCTTGAGTGATAGATGGCTTAGAAATTCCATACCCAACTTAAAAAAACGAATAGTCTTCCCATATTAGAAAAGTATAAGTGTTTGAAGATTCAAACCAATAACAAGGAATATCTCCAAAAAAAAATTGAAAACAACTTAAACAAAATTTACATTTTTGTCAGTAATACTATATACACGGTGTTCATTTTTATCTGTCATTTTAGCGCGCAAAATTTGACTCATCAATAGCATTGCTGATGGAGCGAGTTTATATACGATAACCCTACGGCTTGCGATTGTATTAGATTTGTTGACAGCAGTTTTGAGGCCTCCCTCTACCGGCAGGTAAATATACTATTTGAGAGGTGGGTCTACCCGCGTAATATAAAGGTGCGTAATGTCGCCTGGTGCGTATATACGATAACTCTTTTTAAAATAACTATATACTGCAATGCAGTGCACTGCAAAGCTAATTATGCAGCCATAAAAGTATACCATGAAGAATATGCGAAATGATAAGTCAATGAACACTTATTTCACAATGAATATCTGTTTTTCTGTTATAGTAGACATATATACACATTGTAAACCTGTCACATAAAATAGAAATATATCAATTTGATCTCAATTCTTCTCTATCACTCACAGCTTCCTCACAATGTAACTTCATTACAAACCAGAAAATTAACAGAACGTGTTCTAGGAATGAAAAGTAAATTAGTGTTACAATATGTACAAAGCTTTTATCCAAGTCTAAACAAGAAAATATCTCTAGTACATGGTCTTATGTGTCCATTTTCTTATATTTCCTTTCTCTCTTCTCCTTAAACACTGTCTGTATTGCGAGAAGGTATACTTGAGGCCTTTCTGTCATAACATTATCTGTTGCTTCTGGATTAGAACCAATCACTTTATAGCGTCCAGTGTCTCTCTTTTTGCGAGGAACTGATCCTGTATCTTTGAAATGTTTTATGCACCTATTGGTTTTAAAGACATAAAGATACGATTAATAGACATTTTAATTAAGCGTGAGAATGACAAAAGAATTATATCATATACTGATAAAACGTAAGACGTTTATGTTGCAAACAAAAGTATGTCAATTTCACGTTACCTGGACACATTTGACAACATTACGCTCCGAGGGACTTGTCTAAATGCCGGATACCGCTGCATAAACTCCTCTATGTAGTGATTTATATTATATTTATATGTTGCACCAATTTTAATGCCAGTACGAAAGCAGCATTCAACCATGAAGACGCGGTGCTCTGTGGTCATATTGTAACTTTGTGGGTTCGTGAAATGAAAAGTCCAATTGCACCATTCAAAAATATTATTTATTTCCACCGAATTACAATCGGAACACTTGCCGATTACACAGAATTACGTAATGCATACCATTACAATTCACCAGTTCGTCTGTCACAGGTCCACTGCATGCAGTTACATACGCGTACACAGTCCGTTCCCTGACTGGGCGCTTCTCACGCTGCTCGCCAAGAACTGAACTCTCGGTCGCATCGTCCCTCTATTTATAGGTGGCTAAATGTTTCTAGAGAATTCTTTACCAAGGAGGGGAAGATATTCTGGAGGTTTCGCGTTCTTTCGGACGGCAGGAGGAGGGGGAACCGAAGATTCAGCCACCCCTGTGGTTTCTCCTCCCTCCACTCTGTCACGCCTCCGCAGGCGGTACCGATGCCACACGCCTCCCTCCACCGGTCTTCCCCTCGCGTAACCGACCGCAAGTTTGCCGATTGGGTAACAATATCCAGGAGAAACTGGTTGTATTAGATACCAGAGCAAACACACTGAGAGTGCTGTAATTTGCTTACTGTTCCGCAAAAATTACTTCTACTTCTCCGTAGAGGGCACTGTGATTTCAAGATAGACTCACCAGTCTGAAGTCATTCTTGCTCAATCGGATGTCGGGAAATAACGAATAAAAATGAACACCATGTATATTTATTACTGTTTACGATTATATAAAAGTCATACAGAATGAAAAGGACTTCAAAGGTTTTCCAGAAAATTCCAGACATCATTTCATTCAAATATCAAAGACTTATGGTATTTTATTCAGAATCATATTTTACTCGAAGTGACCATTGACAAATCTAGCTTAAACCAACGTAGTTTGGTGTAAGGAATTTTAATGAAAATCGTGTTGCATATAGATTGTATAAGATTGTGTATAGTGCAAGATCTTTTTTCGAATATAACTGCAGAAATTGGCTATAATTTGTAACATTCTTCACTTTAACAGCTATTAGCTGATTTAACTCGACGTTGCATGACCACTTTTAAACTCTACAGTAGAGTTATCAGTTCAGGGTAGCTGCGCTATTAAGCGCCAGTTAGTATAGCAGACGTTTCTTCTTTAAAGGTTTCAGTGGCAGATCTCTGTTCTTAGAACACACACAAAAAATCCTTGGCTTTTGCATCGGTTCCTAAAGCACATCAGTGTCTCCGGTTTCTTTAAATTCACCCTTATCCACGAAGCATCCATAATTCAAAGGCTTTATGTAAACGAATTCGGTCTCCTAAACCTGTTGCTTACATCAAAGCCACAAAAATCTGCTTCGGAGATACTAAGGCAGGCTTAAGTTGGGCTGATAGAAAAGCACAGAAAAGCGAGATGCATACTTTACATTGGTCAGAAAGTATTCCTTACCAATTTAAACATTCTAGTAGAAAGTTCAGTAAAAGAAAGAAACCCCACTATTAACACAAGAAAAGCTACTTTCCTTTGACAATCTTTTTACTTCTTTTTTAATATTTTTTGCATAATTACTTTTATAATTTTGCTTTAAATCAAACCGAGATTTTTCTACCTTACTAATTTTAAACTTTACGTAATTTCATTTTATATATTACTATCTTAAATTGCAATTGAAATGTGTTCTCAGTCTTACGGATGAAAAAAATGTCAACATTTTCACTGATCTTCGTTGCAATTACTTAGTTTTAATACCTCACAAACTTAAATCTTAGACGTTTGATTATACCGGTGACATTTTCAGCTCAAAAATGTATTTCCATTATTCAATACATAGAGGCATTTATTTATGTGCGACTTACTACTTGGTCATTCCTTTGTTTTGCACCATTTATCACTGTCGTTCTTTTGTTTACTCAGAGTCATCAATCGTATTCCCATAAATAGCTGAAAAACAATTTATTACTTTTTAATCGATTAACAATTTTTTTCTAGACTAAATGGCTGAGATGGTACTGGGAGTGAAGTAAATTGACTTTCAGAAGCCACACTAATTCTTGGTGGTGGAGTCCCAGCTATACTTTCAGTGTTCTTTCTTTGGATTAGATTAGATTAGATTAGATTGATTTGCGTTCAGTAGCTTCACTTGTAGCCAGAAAAGTCTGTGAACATTGAACATGTCCAGAGGTATAAAGTTTAATAGCATATATATGTACAAAAATTAACATAAGACACATATTATAGTATACAGGCAATATGAACAACAATATGGAAAACAAATCAGGGATAGTTATATATGATACAAAATGAAACACTTTTTAAACCAGCTTTCACTTGGCTTATGCCAGTACGTCTCAACCTTTTTGCAATGGATTCCATTCTTGTTATTTATTAAACACATATACATTAAAAATAAACTTTCAACGTGCATCAAAGATTTATTGGTAATGATTTGTCATTGAAATAGTTAGATAATACTTATAGAGCTACAGAATCATTATCAGGATAATTTTCAATTCAGATAATCTTGTACAGAATAAAAAGATTTTGAGCAAAGGTTCTCTCTAACAGCTTTTTTAAAAGCACCGAAATTATCAACTTTTTCTTTAAGAACATTAGGAAGTGCACCAAATATTTTGATCGTTTCATAATACACACCTTTCTGGAAGCAAGAAAGTTTAGCACTGGGATAATGGATATTATACTTTTGTCTATTGTTTATTCTGTGAATTAAATTATTTGTTGCAAATAAGGCACGATTGCATACAAAGAATTTTAGGATCGAGTGAGTATACATACATGCAAGGAAGCGTTAATATCTTCAATCTTGTAAAAAGATCTTTACAGGAGCATCTGTTGTGGGTGTTAGTAATGATTCTTATAACTCTCTTTTGAATAAGAAATATTTGTTTACTTTCTAATGAGTTTCCCCAAAATAATATTCCATATTCCATAATAGAGTTAAAGAATGCATAATATACTAATTTAAGTGTGTCAATAGAATTCACATTAACCAGCTCTCGGATAGCATAAATGGCAGAGCTGAGTTTAGGTAAGATATAATTTATGTGAGCTTTCCAATCTAAACATCTGTCCACTTGAAGGCCCAGAAATTTTATGCTGTCAATTTCTTCTAATAACATATCACTAATCCCGATTTCTATTTCAGTATGTGATGTACGACAGGTTATAAATTTGACCACTTTGGTTTTGTCTAGATTCACAGATTTGGAAACTGGATGTTGAATTTTGAAGCTTCACGTGCACTGGGCATCTTTTATAACTAGCTGTATGTTACCCTTTACAATTTACACACACACTGGAGGCGCATTGTTGGGTTTCTTACATTCTGCAGTAGCATGTGCACCGTCGCATTTTACACAGCGAGCGCTTTTATGACAATAATTTTTACTGTGCCTATATTCTTGGCACCTGTAGCACTGGATGATATGACGTTTTGGTTTAGGAGGTTGTACTTTTATGACTGCATGGTACAATCTAGTTAAATCATAGAATTTTTTCATTATCTGCACTTGGTTTGAGATCTACGAAAAATAGTGGTGGTGGGTTCTTTGTAACTGAGTGGTAAACAGGAACCTTCTGTGTAAATGAGAAACCCAATTATCTTAACTCATTCATTACAATGACTGTATCACATATAGGATGTAAACCGCGAATAACTACTCGGAAATTACGGTCCTGCTTCATTTGGTAAGTGTGGTACTTGGCTTTGTTCTTGTCAAAGTAATGAATTGCCTTTCGATATCCTTCTACTGTTTCGAAACAAAACTTAACTCTCTGATTTGAAACAGTAGTGTGCTTAAAGTTGCCTACTGCTTCGCTTTTTAGTGCCTGCAGAACTGTATTCATGTCTCTAATGTTATTTATGTAAATAGGTGGTGGTTTAACAGCTTTGACTTGGGAGTTACCATTTTCACTATTGCCCTGATTCATGTTTTCATTGGATTCGTCCTGCGTTAGAGTGGATTCGCAGTGGAAAATGGAGTTGTGTTGGCAGCACTTAGTACGTAATCTTTTCGCTCCGTTGTTTATCGCATGATGAGCTTTTGTTTCATTCATATTCAATCTGAGCTGAGACCAGTAATAAATGCTTTTTACACAATGAAGTGTTAAGGGATCTTATTACTAACACTTCTACCTGCGAATAACTAAATTATCTACTACTTACAGTAGAATCTAGCACAGTATGAGCTTTTAATCTCCACAAATGACTTAATTTGTTGCACTAGTACAGAGAACAAATAAACACGGTCATGGCCAACATCGAACTCTATACAACTCACTGGTCAAACCTATTTGGCAATATGGTTGTTCTGCTGCAGCGTCACAAGTAAAAAGAATCCAACTAATCCAAAACAGATCATAAGATTGACCACAGGTGCCCTATGGTATGTTAGCAACACCACACTTCACAGAGACCTGAACATCCCAGAAGTGATAGATGTCATCAGGACAAGCTACACCAGACTACACCAAACTCTTGCCAATCATCCAAATCCACTGCTACAAGACATTTTCCTACACCCTCCTCCACAACCGCAAAATAGAAGACTAAAAAGAAAACGACACAACGGCCTGTTCATTTAATATCATGTATTTTGTATGTATTATAAAGTTGTTTTTGTTTTGTGATGATAATATAATATGAAAGGGTAGAGCCAGACTGTAAAATTCAATGCCATAGCCGGGATTTGAACCACGTATCTTCTGGTTTCCGTCCAGCCGCTCTAACCATTTGAGCTACTATGGCCAAAGTGCCGACATGACATTAAATTCTCCAACTGACTCGTGTTTTTCCCGGTAAACCACTTAGGAGTTCTCATAAACACATGAAACAACTACCTTAATGGCGACTTACTATGCTGTAAGTACTTTAAGGCCCGGGCTTTATAGTTCGAACCACTATTAGGTACAATTAATGGAAATTAATTGTTCTTTCACACTAGTCGTGTGTAGGACGCACTATCAAAGGGTAGAGCCAGACTGTAAAATTCAATGCCATAGCCGGGATTTTAACCACAGATCTTCTGGTTTCCGTCCAGCCGCTCTAAACCATTGAGCAACTATGGCCAACGTGCCAACATGACATTAAATTCTTCAACTGACTCGTGTTTTCCCGGTAAAACATTAGGAGTTCCCATAAACACACGAGACAACTACCTTAATGACGACTTACTATGCTGTAAGTACTTTAAGGCCCGGGCTTTATAGTTCGGACCACTATTAGGTACAATTAATGGAAATTAATTGTTCTTTCACACTAGCCGTGTGTAGGACGCACTATGAAAGGGTAGAGCCAGACTGTAAAATTCAATGCCATAGCCGGGATTTGAACCACGGATCTTCTGGTTTCCGTCCAACCACTCTAACCATTTGAGCTACTATGGCCAATGTGCCGATATGACATTAAATTCTCCAACTGACTCGTGTTTGTTAATATTTAAATATAACTGATGTCGGACTGTTATTGAACAGCATCCTAACACACGCTTCAAGTGATGTAACACTACTCTTGTTCACAACTATAAGTACCGTAATATATTTGGATACAATAAAGTTTATGGACAATTAAAAAGAAATATTTTCCCAGAAGAAGCATAAGCGGTTAATGCTAAAAAATAAAGGGAGATTTGTTTCAGATTATCAACTTGTTTTCTTTTATAAAATGAAGAGAAAATCTAAGTATACATCTCAGTACACGAAAACAAAAATCTTACACTTTTTGCAAGGGTAGAATCAGACTCAAATATTCAATGCAATAGCCGCGATCTTCCGATCTCCATCCGGTTGCTCTAACCACTATGATACCATGGCAACGTGCCAGCATTACACTCAATTCTCTAACCAACCCATATTATCCCGGTAAACCACTAAGAAATTTGATGTACAGGGAGATACATATAATTTGTATCAGTTTACTATATTGTATTCAGTCCCAGGCTTCTTACTTAAGACCACTTAGGGAAATTCATGTTCTTCCACACTATTCGTGTACAGGACAATATTTTCGAAGGGTAGAGTCAGACAGAAGAATTACTACACTTTTGTCCCACTATAAACTAAACTTAAAAGGTTTGCATTTGTTTATCCCTAGTAGTAACACGGATTCTGTTTCAACCTATGTCGCACTGCATGTGCTGTTTGTGTGGGAAAGACTGAGTGAAATATCGTGTACTCTAACGCAATATCCACGTACTTCATTAAGGAAGCTTTGCAGTAACAGCCGAATATAACTAATGTACTCATGTTGTGCTTTTACCATCATCATTATATAAACTTTGTGTACTGCTTTGATACGCATTTCTCTGCGACTAAGGTATCATTAAAGAAGATTAATCTCTCAGGGTGACTGGAATAGGTAGAACGGAAATTGTAACTCTACTCAAAAATAACAGTAAATATAACGTTCGTCAAAATTAGGCAACATATTATTCACTTCCTTCAAGAAGCTAGCGTATAGCTGCCTGAGTATGCACCAAGAAATTATCTAAACTCATTTTGAATCCAGAAAACACTCCATACTGTGACTTTGTAGGTTCGTGAAATTAAAAGTGCAATTGTACAAACTCAAAATGTTATTTATTTCCACCGAATTACCGTTGGAACACTTGCCGATTACATAGAATTACTTAGCCCACACGATTACAATCCACCAGTTCGTCTGTCACAGGTCCATTCCACGCTCACAGTTACGTACAACTCCTCTGATACACGTACACAGTCTTCCAGTCCGTCGCTCACTCGGCGCTCCTCACGCTGCTCGCCAAGAACTGACTGACAGTAGTAGTAGTAGTAGTAGTAGTAGTAGTAGTAGTAGTAGTAGTAGTAGTAGTAGTAGTAGTAGTAGTAGTAGTAGTAGTAGTAGTAGTAGTAGTAGTAGTAGTAGTAGTAGGGGGATTCTGGGTGTATTTACACCCATGGCTGCTTTAGGGCTTATTTCGCCCTCTTCAGCCAAATGTTTATTTATTTGGGGGAGACAGATATGTTTTTTTTTTTTTTCGAATAAATGTTCCTCAAGCTTGATAGCTTGCGCTTCACTGAGGATGAGTATATTGCTGTTGAGTTTTCTTAAGCTGTTGTTGGAACAGGTGTAGTTGAGTCTGGATGTCAGTTGTGATGTTGACAAAGCGCTGGGCCATGGCTGTTAACTTTGTGAGTTGTTCGATCTGTTTTGCATGGTGCTCTGCGATGCTTGTGGTGATTGTTCTAGTTGGCCAAGGCGTGGAGCAATGTTGATTTCCTCGGAGTGGAGGTGATGGATGTCCTCTCTGGAGGACTGTATATCTGCGGTGGCGTTCTCAAGCGAGGCAACACGGGTTCCGATGGTCTGTATTTCTCTCCGAAGGTCCTGCATGGCTTCCTTCAGGTATTCTTTGGGAAAGAAGGCAGCTGCTGCTACGGTAGATGGTAAGATTGGAGCCTCGTCCTCCCTGGTCGCTGGAGTGCTGCGTTGTTCTTGAAGCTTCGTTCTGGGGTAGAGAGGGCACTGCGCTTGACCTGTAAAATGGCCTAGACCATTGCAGGTGGCGCAGTATCTGCGTCGGTGCCGTAGATCATGCTTCCTGCATTCGGCGGTGAGGCACTGTGTCCCACAGTAGTGACATCTAGGTGGAGCGGTGCAGGTGGTGGCGCAGTGGCCATATCTGCAGCATCGCCGACAGGGAAAATACCGCTCTAACTTGCTTGCCTCGACTCTGAGACATTGCCCTAAAAAGGGCAGTCCCATTCTGAAGGCAGCATCCCTGTCGGCACTGTCGGCTAGATGCAGGCGCACTAGTGTGGTGGTGCCTCCTCTTGAAGTTATGCGGTTGGCTCTCCAGGCAGAGGGCCACCTCTGTTTTGCAGCGGAGAGAACAAACCAACACGGGAGATCATGGAGGACTCCTCGAATGACTCGCAAACTGCAGGCCTTATATAGGGAAGATCGCCGTTTCTGGAAGTTTCGCGGCGCGCACAATTATCCCGAGGTTTCCAGACGTCTGGTGAGACGGTACAGGGCTCGTGCCGCTCTCCTAATCATCCCTTCAGTATGTGACACGAGATAAATGGGTAGGCGTGGGCTGAATGCTTCCCGTCTGGCCCTACTGCCGGCCCTATCGATAATTCCGACTTTTGGGTGACAATACGTTTCCAAAATAGACTGGCAGAAGAGGTCTTTGATGGACTGAAAAAAGTATGTAACTCCTTCATTTCCAATTCTCTCTTACTTTGAAGACGGAAATGGTTAACAATTGAATTCACATTGATTTTAGCGAAAATAGACATCTGAAGAACATCAACGAGTGTCCAGTGACATGAAACGAGGTGTTGAGTTGAGCCTTATGCAGGATGGAGGACATTTGCTATAGAGATAAATAATCTCACAACATTTCTCTACATTTTGGTATAATAACTTGTCGCTAGCACAATTCAATTTGAAACAATTAATGAAAGAAATATGTCAGTTCTATATAAGTCACTCTGTATATTGTGACTTTGTGGGTTCGTGAAATGAAAAGTCCAATTACACCACTCAACAATGTTCTTTATTTCCACCGACTTACAGTTTAATACTTGCCAATTACACAGAATTACTTGCTGCACACAGTTACAATTCACCAGTCCGTCCGTTACAATTTCACTGTACTCGCGGTTACGTAAGCTCCGGTACACATTCAAAGTTACGTACAGTCTTCCGTTGCACAACCCTTTCGTTCATTAACACGT
The DNA here is from genome assembly GCA_030765055.1 of Mantis religiosa. Lineage (NCBI taxonomy): Eukaryota > Metazoa > Arthropoda > Insecta > Mantodea > Mantidae > Mantis > Mantis religiosa. Next base: position 182,005,634 of record CM060953.1, on the reverse strand, counting down.
CACTGACTAACTCTTACACCAAGAACTGCGACTGTCTCCTCACTCACTGACAAAACTCACTGACTGACTAAACCAAAACCAACTCAACTCACTAACTAACTCCCTCTGTCTGTCTGTAGCTCTCTTTATATAGGAATATCGCCGGTTTCTCGTGTTTACAGGATTGTTCTAGTAACAGAAAGATCGAGAAACAGGTGTAGAGAAAACCGGCGACACAGTCATGTTTTTTCCCTGACCACAGTCTGTCACCACCACAAGACAAACGAGGAGGAGGTGTGGCTAACCGAACCTCCCCTACCTTCCGCTGCCAGCTGCTTTACAGGGTGCTCCAGCGCCCGCGTTACAATATCTACACACAGAGGCGGACTCATGGACATTATTAAAATGCGATCCATATAAATCTGAACCATTTTAATACTCCATAACTTGTGAACCAATAATAGGACACACGTGCAATTTTGGGAGAATATAATACACAAATGGAAGATTACATTACACTATTTTTTCCAGGATCGTTGGTCCCATCTTCTTTGATACGACTATAAACACTCCAAGACATTTTTGGAGCAGCTGGATGATATCGAATTGAGAGAAGGTTATTTCCAGCAAGATGGAGCAACGTGTCATTCATCTAATGACACCATGGAACTTGTAACCAGTTTCTTTGATAATCGAATAATCTCAAAAGGTCTGTGGCCCTCCAGAATCCCAGACCTAACCTCACCGGATTTTTAATTGTGGTGGTATCTATAAATAGAGTGTACAAGAATAGGCCACGGACAACTGATGTTCTCAAGGAATCCATTCGAACCGAAATAAGTAACATTGGCGAGGATACTCTCCGTAAAACTTCAGAGAATATGGTGAGACGAGTACAAACATGTATAGATGCTGGTGGAGGACACTTCCAACATTTTCTCTGAGATATAAATAGTGTAATGTAATCTCCCAATTGTGTATTATATTCTCCGAAAGTTGCAAGTGCGTCCTATAATTGGTTCACAGGTTATGGCCTATTGAAATGGTTCAAGTTTATATGAATTGCACTCTCCGAGGGCTGCTCAATAAAGAATGATCATAATATTTTTACGCTCATAATTTTTCGCACTAAAATTCATTCTTATTATATTCTGTTAGCTTAATGTGAAACAAACACGCCGTAGTAGTTTCATTGTTGGTACTCCTGGTTCCCGCCTGTGAGAACCAGGCAAGTTCAGACATGTTCAGTCTCGCCTACCGCTGCAATGGAGGTAACACGCGAGCAACAATATGCGGCTTAGAAATTCTGCTTTCATCTCAACAAATCTTCAGTTGAGGCCTATACACTGTTACAGGAGGCCCATGAAGAGTTTGTTCTTCCCTACAGCACAACTCTAAGGTGGTTTAATATGTTTAAAGAGGGCAGACAATCAATTTCAAAGGAAGGTGGACCCGGTGCTCCAGTTACTGCTCTTACAGAAGAAAACATCAACACTGCTGCTGCCATTGTGAGAGAGGATCGACAAATTACCTTAAGATCACTTTCTGAAATACTGAACATTTCATTGGGTGCCACTCACACGTTGGTGACAGAAACATTACACATCAGACGTGTTTGAGCGCGATGGGTTCCAAGACTGTTGATTCCCGAACAAAAGGACACTCGCATGCAGGTCTGCATACAGTTAAAGTTGATGTTAGAGGAAGATCCGGAGTTTCTTTCAAACGTCATCACTGCTGATGAAACTTGGCTACATCATTTTGATCCTGAGAGCAAACAGCAAAGCTCAGTGTGGAAATCTCCTTCATCACCAACCCCCCAAAAAAGCAAAAGTGGTTGCTTCTGCTGGGAAAGTTACGGTCATCTTATTCTTTGATATTCATGAATGGTTTATCAGCATGTTGTACCTGCACACACATCAGTAACTGGACAATACTACAGGGATGTCATGAAAACATTGCAAGTCCATATCAGGCGCAAAAGACCACATTTCCGTGAAGCAGGCTGGATGCTGCACCACGATAATGCGCGGCCGCATATTGCCAATGTTGTTGAATATCTTGTAAACATCAACGTGAAGTTCATCGGTGAATCCTTCCTATAGTCCGTATTTAGCCTCATGTGACAATTTCTCTATTTCCTAACTTGAAGAAACGCCTTTGTAGGAGGCATTATCCATCATCAGAAGCAGTGGTGAAGGCTGCGGATGCGATTTTGAAGGATCTCTCAAAAAAAATTCCAGAATGTCTTTGAAGACTGGCAGAAACGCTGGGACAAGTGCATCACATTCAGGGGAGAATATTTTGAGAAGGACCATCAAAATTATGAGGATGATGTGATCATTCTTTATTGAACAGCCCTCTTAATAATGGCGAGGATACCCTTCGTAAAACTTCAGAGAATATGGTGAGACGAGTACAAACATGTATAGATGCTGGTGGAGGACACTTCCAAAATGTTCTCTGAGATGTAAGTAGCGTAGTTTAATCTACCAATTGTGTATTATATTCTCCCAAAGTTACAAGTGTGTTGTATTATTGGTTCAAAAATTATGGCCTATTGAAGTGGTTCAGATTTATATGAATCACACTGTATATTAAAACCATTTCTATGAGTGTCTCTGAGTTAACATGAATTCGGTAGAGTAATACATGCTTATAAGAGTAATTGTCCAAAAGTGAGTAAAGAAACAATCGTGTAAATACAACTGTACGAGAGCTGGGGTAGGCACTTTGTGTTAAGTCTATCAAACGTTAAATGTCCTTTCCTTTCGTATTACTTTAATGGTCAAACATTGTTATACCTGTTTATTTGCATAATTGTGTACTCTTTACAATTATGCAACGGAATTTATATCCTTTTTTGTTTTAGATATCGACACATGCCAAGTCATAACCTAACAGTTGATACACAAAATTATCTTCGCTATTATCTCTCCCTCCAGCTATTATCGACAATCAAACTGCCAGAGAAAAAACATATAAAAGAGGGGATACACGACTGAAGGGCTGAAACATCCTAAATATCATTTCGAAATGAACCCCTGACCTTTAGAGCAGTGCTGCTTTAAAAATTCCCTTTTGGTTGTAATACCAATGGTTTTGCATTCTGCATCTCAATTTAGCAACTAAATTAGTAGTCTTCTAATCATGGGCCCGCGTACATAATCCCTTCAGAATAGCAATCCGATTGTAAACTAACTTGCAATTAAAACCGTATTCGGTTTAACGTAAGGAGATAATGTTGCAGCGGATAATTTTCATGATAGTGTATTTGATCGCTTATAGGTTCCTTCATAAATGAGTTGTTAGCTGACATAGTCTATGACTGGAAAAATACATTAATATTTGTGATAAAGCAGCAATGGAAGGCTTTGCATGGGCCAGAATAGGGGTGGTGAAATTGAAGTGTTTGGGAAGAGGGAGGGATATGGAGAAATGCCCATTGTGTCAACAAAGGGATAAAGAATGGCATTTGCTTTTAGAATGTGAAGAAACTAGATTGCTTAGGGAAAAGATAGGTAAAAAAGAATGGGCAAGGCTACCAAAAGAAATTCAAGCAATGAAGTTAATGAGTGTAAAAACCAGGAAAAACTTAATTGAAATTGGGAACTTTTTGGCAAAGTAAGAGCCAAATGGTTGAGAAAGATAAGTAAATATGACAAAAATGAAGATGAAGTTATTTTAGATAAGTTGCCAATAGGGACCATTAGCTCGATAACCTCAGAGTTTGAGTCTATTGGGCCCAAGGGTAACCAGCAACTCACTGTTGTAATAACTATGCAAATGTAAAATATTTGTAATTCAAATGGAAATAAAGATTACCTGCCTGCCCGCAAGCCCACCCCCCACCCTCCCAACTACCCACCCACGCAACCAACTACCCACCTACCCACCTGCCTGCCCGCCCACCCCCTCCCACCCACCTACCTACCTGTCTACCTGCCTGCCTGCCTGCCCGCCCACCCCCCCTCCCACACACCCACCTACCTACCTGTCTACCTGCCTGCCTGTCAGTCCACCCCCACCCACCTACCCACCTACCTACCTGTCTACCTATATATCTGCCTGCCCGCCTGCTGCCCACCTGCCTGCCTGCCTGCTCGCCCGCCCCCACCCACCACCTACCCACCTACCTACCTATCTACCTGCCTGCCTGCCTACCTGCCTACCTAGCCTGCTTACCCACCCTACCAACCCTACCTAACCTACCCTACCTCACCTACTTTAACTACCTTACCTACCTCTCTACCTGCCTACCCACCTACCTGCCTACCCACCTATCTACCCTACCCACCTACCCACGCACCCACCTGCCCAACTACCTACCTGTCTACCTGCCTACCTGTCTGCCTGCCTACCTGCCTGTCTACCTGCCTGCCTACCTGGCTGCCTACTACCCATCCTACCCACCCTACCCACCATACCAACCCTACCCAACCTACCCTACCTACCCTACCTACCTCACCTATCTCACCTACCTTACCTACCTACCCATCCACCCACCGACCCACCGACCAACCGACCCACCTACCTATCTACCAACTTACTTAGTCTATGACTGCCACTGCAGGACCAGAGTGATGAAAATGCTCTCAAATCTTGAAAAAGTACTATATAATCGTTAGAATTATTTCATAAAGTTAGTGAAATTTTATAAATAAATAAGATTTGTTTCACAATTTTTAAATAATGTGACTTTATGTATTCGTATAATTAAAAGTCTTGTTTGCAGAAATTTAAAATGCTCTTTATTGTAGTAAACAGTAACTTTGTACACCCCTTGCAGCAGTTAAAAGACCTGATATACCCAACAGCAGTCTTCAAGGTCGTCTCGTTACTCCCGCAACACACAAACAAAGGACATAATTTGCTGCGGTACAGTTCAAACACACAATTACAACGCAGCTGTACAACTCAACTAACAACTCACTCCGCTCTAATGCTTTGCAGCGTTTTTATACCTCCAGTCATTGTTCTAAAATACACGATCGTTCGATAACAATCGCGATGCAGCGAGAGAAAGACGGAACTATCCAGATATCACTCTGTCTCTTTCTCTCTCGGCAAGCGTTCAACTTTGCGCGCCACTATCAGTCTCTTTCTTTGTTGCCCGCGAGCCACTCTCTATCTCCTTCTTTTCTGCGCACGCACCGGCACTTGCTTGTCGCGGCTACAACTCGACAAAAATGCGATTGGTTACAATAATGTTATTGTTGTTAAAAGGATTTATAATATTTTCACTGCTGCGTTGATGACAAAAGGATATAATTCCTGCATTTTATCTTCAACTTTTAGAAACAAATAGAAATCACAAGGTGCTAAGTCAATGTCTCTAGAGTAGAGAGTTCATTAAGCTGACCCATAGGATATCCAGATACTCTGTTGTTAGTTATATTATGACTTTGTGGGTTCGTGAAATGAAAAATCCAATTGCACCACTCAAAAATGTTCTTTATTTCCACCGACTTACAGTTAAACTCTTGCCAATTACACAGAATTGCGTAATGCACACAATTACGATTCACCAGTTCGTCCGTTACAATTTCACTTGCACTCGTAATTACGTACAATCCTCCAATGCACTCACACAGTCTTCTCGTCGTACACTAGCACTGCATTCTTACGCCAAGAACTGACTAACTGACTGACTGACTCCTCTTGCCTGTCGTGTTGCTTATATAGAGTCAGCTGGCCGATCGAGAATGTTCTGGATTAGATGAAATATCCCGTAAGTTCGAGAACACAGGTGGAACAGAAAGAGACGGCGCAGTGATGTTTTTTCTCCCAGCCATCCCTCGCCGACGCCACAAGACAAACGAGGGTGCGGGTCGAACGCCGACCGTCCCCTGCTTGCCCGCTCTGTAGGGTGCTCCGACGTTCGGGTGACAATATGCAACAATTCATTATCATGATATGTACTTTCTTTTCCCTTTGGGGCGTTTTACGATCACTTAATGAAGACAGGCATTTCTGCACCAATTGGCAGTAGCTGTACAGTACGCACATATCTTCTTGAGCGCTGGATTTACGGTGTGGTGTGGGCAGAGAGGAAGAAGCGAGGCATAAGTCTCTATTGTTTCTGCAATGTGGTCAACCTTGAAAAACACAGTTCAACAAAATAACGTGTAAGATAAGCGAAGATATCACAATGAAAACAGTCCTTAGTTTTGCCCACGCCAGCTCAATTGCATTCAGATCACAGCTATACGGAGGTAGACGAATAATAATGTGTCCCCTTTTGAGAGCCACAACATCCACAAATGTTCATACAAATATAAATTATTTTCAAGTAAATGCTGATGTACCACACTCGTAACAAGGATAAACTGACAATTCGAGCGCACCAAACGAGCCTTTATGAAGGAAGCTTTAACTACAAAGTGATAATGTTATATAATAAACTTCCAAATTCATTTAAACAAGCTGCATCATTAAAATACTTTAAGAATAAGGTTAAGAAATGTTTGCATGCACACTGTTTTTATACGGTTAATGAATTTTTAGAACTATAACCATGTAAATGAGCACTGGGAGCATAGTACATTCACAAACCTGTAATATTTATATTATTACATTTCTTGTTGTAAATTAGTCTATGAAAATACCACATGAAACCATAAGCTGGAAATAGCTACCTTCTGGTCTCAAAAAGGCAGCGTGTTGTTTATGGAAATATTTATCCTAAATATTTGAAGCTTCTAATTCTAATCCATAAAAAGTAATGGACGTAATGTCAGGACTAATTAAGGAATACGCTGGCGCAATCACAGCGAAAGAAAATCTGTTTAATTGAAGCGATGATGGTTGGTTCGGTCGGTCTGGCGTTAAAGAGCTGTTCGCGTGTTGGGGTATCGACCCGTTTCTCACTTGTTTATTTTACTCGAGGCCCCCAGGTCTCCGCATCAAATATTAAAAGTGTGTGAGCAATTGCCACTAAGACTGCCTGGCAGTAAGGTAGAAGGTGGCGAGGCTGCAGCTTCAAGAGAAATCACTGTGCTGCGATTGGATCGATGCTCTACATCCTGGTACATGTATCACAAGATAGATTCACTTGACGTAGCAATTTGAACTCAATTGACGATACAATTTACCTACGGTTAAAATTGAAACTTCTTTGAGTACTAACCGAGCAAGGTGACGTTTCCAGGTGCGTGTAGAGTATCACGGTGTATGACATGGCTATGGTACTTGTACTCTATAGGTGCCGTTAGAATGACGTTGTGGTCCTTGTCCATACGAACACAGGGGGTCGTTTTTCTACCGCAGATCCTTGGTGGACGGTTGAACGGCGTATCCTGATCCAGGGCTAACTTTCAGCACGTGTTATACTCTATCTCAGGCTAGTTTAATCCTGCTGTAAACAACAAGGCGGAGCTGACTCAACTAGCCATGTGTTTGAAGCTACATTCACGCACATAAGTTTTGAAACACTAGCAGTATATGGAAGTGGTCAATGAATTTGAATACTTAGGAGTGAGGTGGAATAACAACTGAAAGTGGGAAGTATACGAAAGAAAAATAGAAGTAAAAGGAAGGGCGGCAATGAATGGAATAAGAATATGCAAATATAAGCTAGAAATGACAACTAAGTGGTTAGAAAGAATGTATGAAGCACTAATTGAATCCAAAATGTTGTATGCAGTGGATATCTGGGGGGAAGAAGTAAACAAAACGGTGGATCAAAACTACAGAAGGTTTTGTGTGTAGTGTTTAACGCCCGCTTTTACTACATACGGCATCGCAGGCGATGACACTGATGATACATGAGATGAAGATGGAGCACCGGTGGAATGAGATGGCGGGGCAAACCGGAGGTCCCGGAGAAAACCGGCCCCAGCGCCGTATTGTCCACCACAAATCTCACTTTGCGGTCGTCTGGGATCGAACCCGGGCTGCCTTGGTGAGAGCCAAGCGGTCTAACCACTGAGCCACGGTGCGGCCACAGAAGGTTTTGTAAAGAGCTACTAGGCTTACCAAGATTAGCACCTATGGAAGTAGCTTTAGTAGTATTAGGAAATACAAGAAGAAATGGAACAGTAATGGGAAGAATAATAAAAGTTTGGTATAGGTGTTTGGCCAAAGAAGAAGTGGAAATTATAAAATTAAGCATAAGACTGCAGAAAAGATTAGAAAACTTAAATAGTTGGTGGGCAGAGATAGGAAGAACTATGGGAAAAATAGCAAAGGGAGATATATGGAGATTAGAGGAAAGGAATACATGCGATGTGGGTACATTAGTAAAATGCAGAATAGAAGATATAGAAAGACAGGACATACGGGGAAGTCTAGAAAATGTGAAATCATTACAATTTTACAAGCAAATAAAAAGAAATTGGGGACGAGAAGCATATGTAGATTACTGCAATAGGCAAGAGAGAGAAGGGTTAGCTTGGATGAGACCAGAAACAACATTTCTAAGAAGGATAAGAGGTAGGGAAAAGGGAATTTGTTAACTGTGTGGGGGAAAAGAAAGTATAGAACACTATGTATTCTTAAATCCTGGAAATCCTATCATGTTTCCCACCATTGACTAATAACTCGGTCCCCATACACCTAACCCTGGGTTTTTGTGTGTTGGAGGCCCTCTACTTCTTTTTACACTTTTTGTCA
>CM060953.1:181929542-181992042 GCA_030765055.1 Mantis religiosa | reverse complement strand
GGCGGCCCGGGTTCGATCCCCGACGACCGCAAAGTGAGATTTGTGGTGGACAACACGGCGCTGGGGCGAGTTTTCACCGGTACCTCCGGTTTCCCCCGCCATCTCATTCCACCGGTGCTCCATCTTCACCTCGTGTATCATCAGTGTCATCGCCTGCGGTGCCGTATGTAGTAAAAGTGGGCGTTAAACTCTACACATTTCTCAAATGGTAAGTCGTTACTGCCTTACTTCTTTATTTCTTTTACATTATACCTTTCTAACTTAGTGAGGTGCTTTAGGTTTTGGAAACCAAGTGAAATGGTGCCGAGGTAAGGATTCGCATTCAGGCGTTCGCGAGTTCAACGCTCGAAGTGTCTTCCAAACTCTTGTTGTTGTTTTTCTTTCTTTTTTTCGGAGTATCCCTGGGTTCTCAAGGAATACAGTGTGGGTTCATTACATCCCCGAAAATCTCGTGTCTTCATTTCTTCACTTCATCCCATCGGCTGTCACAGATTGTGAGTGTATCAGATGTCTCGGCGTTGCATGACATGGAAAAAGGAGGCTCTGAATAAATATTTTTTCATAGGATGTGGGATAGTCCCCAACCCCGACCTTCAGAGGGACACGTTAGAATGAGGCTACCCGGAAGCCCGAAGACCTTCCCTCTATAAACCAGGCAGCGCCGAAGCATCTCCTTGGGTCTTTTCTTGGTCCAGTACCTTGTGTTTAAAAGGCCTCCTTTCGGGTGGAAGTGGATACGCTACTTTCTCGTGACAATCATCTGGGTTGACTAGCTCTGCGGGCTAGAACGCGGGACCTTCTAGACGTTCCTCAACCCGTCTGAGCGGCCAAGCCAGCCATACTTACATGGATGCCGGAAACCACTGCCCCGCCGAGTCCAACCCAGTTCGAACAACTCCCAATCAAGGACCTTCAAGGGACAATTAGCCGACAGATTCGAGGAAAGCCGGTTGTATGAAGCTGTCACCAGGGAATTATAGGAACCGTGCCCTTTACTGTCGCGTGCTCTAGGTCGCGCTACCTTACACGGGTTGTCTAAAAAGTTCCCGGGCTGATAGTGAAAAATGACAATTCATGCTTTCAATGTACTTTTATTTTTCAACATATAATATCAACAAATTTTGTCCAGCTGTATTGTTCCTCTGGAAGTGCTGAAAATTACCCATTTAAAGCAGCAATTGTTTATTCATTGTACGAAAAGCGCTTACCAGCGAGGAATTGCCCGCCTCTGTAGCGTGGTGGTAGCATGTCTGCCTCACGTTCAGGAGGTCCCGAGTTCGAATCTCGGTCAATGTGAGTTACCTTGATAAATTTTTCCGGGTTTTTCCTTTATCCTGAAAGACGAATGTCGGATAACTCTAAGCTCTATGGGTCCTGGGCTCATTTGAGCATCATTTCACCCATTACATTTATCGTCCGATATGACTTAACGTTGGAGGACGTAAATTACAACAAACAAAAAAACAGCAAGGTATTTCCCCAGTTTTGGAAACAGATGGAGGTCGAGGGAGCCAAATTAGGGAAACGTGGTGGATGTTCTAGCACTTCATAGTGCACACCTCTCAATTTCCCCATTGGCAAAACTCTTTTGTGGGCAGGTGCATTGTCTTGATGAAAAACATTTTTCCCCTTTTTTTAACTCGATTCCCTTTTCACGAATGCTTGCATTCAGTTTGGTTAAAAGTTGAGAGTAGCATTCTTCAGTAATGGTCCTAGCTATTATGGGCCAGTCAATCAACAAAATTCCTTTGGCATCCCAAAACACTGACGCCATGATCTTTCCCGTTCTCGCCATCTTGGAGTTGAAGAGACAGCTTCTGTCCTCTACCTCAATTACTGCTTGGATTCGAGTGTGTAGTGGTCAATCCATGTTTCATCCATTCGCAGAAACTCACTTCTGTTCTTCTGAAAATGCGCCAAGCACTTTTCAGAAAGTGTCGTGCGAATGCGTTTGTTATCCACGGTGAGGATGCGCGGCACCCATCTTGCGCAAAGCAATCCCATGTTTAATTCCTGATGAAAGATGTGACCAATACGTTTCTTTGAAATTTCAAAAGCATTAGCAATTTCACACAACTTTATGCCGATCTTCCAGAATCATGTCATGCAATTTTTCAGTGATTTCTGGTGTAGTTACAGTTTTTCGACATCCTTCTCGTGGATCGTCTTGGAGGCTTTCACGGTCACGTTTAAAATCGGCTGCTGATTTCTCCACAGTAGAAACTGAAGGTGAAAAGTCACCACGGCACTTGGTGGCTGAGGGTCAGCGTGTTGTGTCATGCGTGTACCTGTCCTAGACGGACCTAACCACTTAGTGACGGATTCCTGGGAGGCGGGTTTGATTTAGGTAGGGAAAAGAAAGTAGATAACCGTAACTCCTCAACGGTTGCCGACTCGGGTACAACGCCTGTGTGCACCGCCGGTGTGAAAATATTTAGGAAGAGTTAATTTAGAAAGATTTCTAGTCTAATTCTCGGGTACGTATAATTTTTAAGTTGGAATAGCAACTTTAGTGTTACCGATTATGCCCGCAAACACATTTACAGTCCACAAATGAAATTATGTAAACCTTGTTTCACATAAGCTTGCCCCGTATCTCTTACCGGTCACGTGACCTAATCACCTCTCATTGGCTGCTATTGTAGTATAGACTGTTGTGCGGTAAAAATTAGTTCGTTATTTAACGTGGTTAAATATCTTTATATGTTGGAAGAAAATTGTCAAATTTATTTTTTCATAACCGTTTTAATTAAATATATTAGGCAACAGAGTTGATTTATCTGAAATGCATGTTAATTCTTAAATGAAGTAAAGAGGAGGTTCCTTTGCTCTCAAACACATGACACGATAGCACGTGATTTAGCGGTAGTGATGACATATTTGTTTATATGAATTTTATCACTGACCTTGTTTTGAACTGGATTAGTCATATATCGCCATTCGAAGGTGTGTTGTGCCGAGTGTGAGAGCCAAATTATTTTATTTATCGTTTATTGCGCTTGTACTTATTATAGGAATAATGGCAGAGCCTACCGCCAGTTTTTCGCTAAAGCATCGCAAGGGAAGACCTTTACAAAGCGGCGAAAAAGGAATTGTGTTGCATGTGTTTAATGCACTCACAGAGAAGTGTCCCTGTTTGTCAGTGAGAGAAGTCGAACAGCTGTGCTCTGAACTTACAGGTGTGTTAGATGCATAGGAACATCGCGACATGAAATTGATACAACAGGAAAACTTACCACTCCAGGGGCGATATTGCTGTTTGGCGAAGACGTTATTTAAGGACAATCTGACTGTACCGGGATACAAATCGCAAAATATAATACCTTGACGAGACTTGGGTGAATGAAGGACACACGACAAGTATGGCGCGACACGACTTTTAAGACTGAAAGACAAGCATTTTTGCAAAGTATGTGTGCTGGTTTTAAAAAATTCCAGTGGAAAAGGCCGAAGGCCTTTCATTATAAACTTTTTTCAGTTTCAATGCTCATTCATTCAGTTTCAACTTGCTCAGTTTCATTATAAACTTCATTATTTCTGCATGCCTTCATATTCTTATTTGTATGATTTTATCTATCTTCCCGGCAATTATTATGACGTTTACTGCAGGTTTAAATGTGACTGAAACGCATCGCCTATGGCCTATGGCGCGAAAGCATTAGCCAATTAGGATGTGTGTAGTGTTTAACGCCCGCTTTTACTACATATGGCACCGCAGGCGGTGACATTGATGATACATGAAATGAAGATGGAGCACCGTTGGAATGAGATGGCGGGGGAAACCGGAGGTCCCGGAGAAAACCCGCCCCAGCGCCGTGTTGTCCACCACAAATCTCACTTTGCGGTCGCCTGGGATCGAACCCGGGCCGCCTTAGTTGCACGCGGAGTGATACATGTCAGCGGGTCAAGGTTATATGAAACAGAGATTAGATCTTAAACCTTCTTTTAAGAAGAGTTTTATCACAGCACAATACTCGAGTTTCTCTATTTTCAAACAATGCCCACTTCCACTGTATCAAACAACTGCCTACAGTCAACTGTTGCCTGGAATAACTTGTAATTTTACATAGGGTCTATTAACATGTGTACCAAAGAAGGAAAAATATCATACAAGTATTGCCACGATTTCTGGGTGAGGCTCAGAACGTTTCAGACCACTCTCGTATAACCCTCTCACCTCATCAAACCCTCCCGAAGGTAAAAGGCATAGGACAAGGACTAATTTCCGCTGTAAATTCGTCATGTTCATCGGCTTTTGGAAACTTAACATATTGCCCCCTAATAACAAAAAACTGCATTGCTTTGCCAAAATTCCCATGTCTTTGCAGTCTCTACTAATGCCATTTTAACGTCCCCAAAACATCTTTCTGGAGACATTAGTACCAGCTACTGCTCCTGCACATTATAATTTGGCGTCAAAGCAGAGGAGAATGTTGTGTAATTTCGACAGAACTAGCACTCGACGCTATCTTGTAGAAAGTGCAGCATTTCTTAATGATTTCTGGCAGGGCAAAGACGTCGACACAAACATACACAGACGGAATTGCGCTCAGCTTATGGCAAACCTCGTCAACATTTTCAGACAAAATTTTAATATAGCTCATGACTATTCATAAGGTCGTATTTGGGTCTCCTTATTTCCCTCGCTTTCTTCGTTGAAGGGAACATGAGCCTTAGATACAAGAAACCCTCTTTGGTGCACTGTATTACCTTATATACATATTTTATACGTAACAAACTAACGTATTCAATTTAATGGGAACTCCTAATTGTAATACATATACTAATTTAAATACTAATTCTTCTACAAATAATACTTTAAAAAGCCTATTGTTTTATCTTTTCTTGTATTTCACAATGATTATTTTTTTATTTTACATACGAGGGTATTCTGAAAAGTTTCCGAACTAATAAGGATACAAGACATTATTTTCAGAATTTTTTTAACTCTACACACTTCTCCCCATCAATGCTCCTGTCTCTGTAACCCGTCCAAATAGTACTAGGCGTTTTGCAACATAGTCTCCTTGTAACTCTACACACTTCTCCCAACTATGCTCCCAGCTCTGTAACCCGTCCAAATAGTACTCGGCGTTTTTCAACATAGTCTCCTTGTAACTCTACACACTTCTCCCAGCGATGCTCCCATCTCTGTAACCCGTCCAAATAGTACTCGGCGTTTTTCAACATAGTCTCCTTGTAACTCTACACACTTCTCCCAGCGATGCTCCCATCTCTGTAACCCGTCCAAATAGTACTCGGCGTTTTTCAACGTAGTCTCCTTGTAACTCTACACACTTCTCCCAGCGATGTTCCCATCTCTGTAACCCGTCCAAATAGTACTCGGCGTTTTTCAACATAGTCTCCTTGTAACTCTACACACTTCTCCTAGCGATGTTCCCATCTCTGTAACCTGTCCAAATAGTACTCGACGTTTTTCAACGTAGTCTCCTTGTAGCTCTACACACTTCTCCCAGCGATGTTCCCATCTCTGTAACCCGTCCAAATAGTACTCGGCGTTTTTCAACGTAGTCTCCTTGTAGCTCTACACACTTCTCCCAGCGATGTTCCCATCTCTGTAACCCGTCCAAATAGTACTCGACGTTTTTCAACGTAGTCTCCTTGTAGCTCTACACACTTCTACCAGCGATGTTCCCATCTCTGTAACCCGTCCAAATAGTACTCGGCGTTTTTCAACGTAGTCTCCTTGTAACTCTACACACTTCTCCCAGCGATGTTCCCATCTCTGTAACCCGTCCAAATAGTACTCGACGTTTTTCAACGTAGTCTCCTTGTAACTCTACACACTTCTCCCAGCGATGTTCCCATCTCTGTAACCCGTCCAAATAGTACTCGACGTTTTTCAACGTAGTCTCCTTGTAGCTCTACACACTTCTACCAGCGATGTTCCCATCTCTGTAACCCGTCCAAATAGTACTCGACGTTTTTCAACGTAGTCTCCTTGTAACTCTACACACTTCTACCAGCGATGCTCTCATCTCTGTAACACGTCCAAATAGTACTCGGCGTTTTTCAACATAGTCTCCTTGTAACTCTACACACTTCTCCCAGCGATGCCCCCATCTCTGTAACCCGTCCAAATAGTACTCGGTGTTTTTCAACGTAGTCTCCTTGTAACTCTACACACTTCTACCAGCGATGCCCCCATCTCTGTAACCCGTCCAAATAGTACTCGGTGTTTTTCAACGTAGTCTCCTTGTAGCTCTACACACTTCTACCAGCGATGCCCCCATCTCTGTAACCCATCCAAATAGTACTCGACGTTTTTCAACGTAGTCTCCTTGTAACTCTACACACTTCTACCAGCGATGCTCTCATCTCTGTAACACGTCCAAATAGTACTCGGCGTTTTTCAACATAGTCTCCTTGTAACTCTACACACTTCTCCCAGCAATGCTCTCATCTCTGTAACACGTCCAAATAGTACTCGACGTTTTTCAACGTAGTCTCCTTGTAACTCTACACACTTCTCCCAGCGATGCTCTCATCTCTGTAACACGTCCAAATAGTACTCGGCGTTTTTCAACATAGTCTCCTTGTAACTCTACACACTTCTCCCAGCGATGCTCTCATCTCTGTAACACGTCCAAATAGTACTCGACGTTTTTCAACGTAGTCTCCTTGTAACTCTACACACTTCTCCCAGCGATGCTCTCATCTCTGTAACACGTCCAAATAGTACTCGGCGTTTTTCAACATAGTCTCCTTGTAACTCTACACACTTCTACCAGCGATGCTCTCATCTCTGTAACCCGTCCAAACAGTACTCGGCGTTTTTCAACATAGTCTCCTTGTAACTCTACACACTTCTCCCAGCGATGTTCTCATCTCTGTAACACGTCCAAATAGTACTCGGCGTTTTTCAACATAGTCTCCTTGTAACTCTACACACTTCTCCCAGCGATGCCCCCATCTCTGTAACCCGTCCAAATTAATACTCGACGTTTTTCTCTGCAAAATAATTGTTGACGAAAGTGATTGCCTCTTTATTTGACCAAAATCTCTGTCCTCCGTGCGCAATTTTCTCATGAGGGAACAAAAAGATGTCGCTTGGGGCTAGATCTGGTAAGTAAGGTGTATGTTCAAGCAGTTCAAACCGTAATTCGTGGATTTTCGCCATTGCAACCGATGAGATGTGAGACAATGCGTTGTCTTGGTGAAACAGAATTTTCTTTTTCTTCAAATGTGGCCGTTTTTCCGCAAGTTCTGCCTTCAGCTTGTCAAGTAATGATGCGTAGTATGCTCCTGTAATGTTCTTTCCTTGTTGAAGATAATCGATTAAAATAACTTCATGACTATCCCAAAAACAGTCGACATCACTTTCCCACCCAAGCCAGTTCCCCATTTGCTATCCACTTTTTGGACTGTATTTTTGTTTCGGGCGTATAATGATTATTAATAAGTTTGCTAAAAGGAAAGATCGCCGTTCATCTTCAAAAATTAAGCAAAGCTGAAATTCCAGTAATACAGACGTGTGCAAATTATTAGACTCAATGGTGAAATTTTTAACATATACCGTTTATTTTCTATTTATTAACAGAAATAATATTACCAAATACTTTTTTCAACTCTTAGTATTTTTTATGCATTTCTTTAGCCTTTATTACCATTTTGATGCGCTTAGGCATGCTCTCTACAAGGGTGGAGCACTTTTCCTTTATTTCTTCATCACTATGCCGAATGCCTATCAGGCCCTCAATAAGCTGAACTATTGTTGTTATTTTCAATTTGTTCAGTCTCTGTTTAACAATACCCCACAGATTCTCTATTTGATTTAAATCAGAGCTATTCCTCGGCTATGTTAGTACTTTCACATTGTTTTCTTTGAGGAACTGGGTTACAGATTTTGCTCTATGGCAGGGAGCACTGTTATGCATGAACACAAAACCACAATTTGGAAACCATACTATACTTTGCGGAAATAGTCTTGTTTCTAATATACTTTTATACTGTTACTGTTCCATAGATCCCACAACTATGTATAATCTTCCAGGTCCATGGACAGACATACAGCTCCAGACCATTTTTGACGTTGGATGCTTTACTCTTTGATCGACAACCTGGGGGGGAAATGCTTCTTTATCTGTCCTCACATATTGGCTGTTCTCTTCACATACTTCAAACATGGATTCATCTGAGAAAATTACCTGAAACAATAAAAACCTCTATTAATATTAAATAGTTTCAAAATTGCTCACCAGCAATGAGAGAAACAAAGTTTAGACTGTTTATTTCATTTCCATAAAACTTACAGGTACATATTTTAATTTTAAACCATATACAATTTTCATACTATTTACCTTTCTACAAAATTTCTCCAAAAGAAAAGGGATATTTCTGTATCTCTTTGGCCCATTCTAAAAGATTTTTCCCCATTGCAGTTGTCAATTTAGCCTTTTTACGAGGCCTGCGTGCTGGTAAACCTGCTTCACATAATCTTCTGGGAACTACTGAGGCTGATATTTCTGTACCCTGCTGCTTTAGTTCATTACTGAGGTCACTGCTGGTTGCTCTTCTATTTTGTTTTGGCACCTGCACAAGTTTTCTTTGCATCCTTGGTGATAGCTTTCTTTTCCTCCCGCATTTTCCATCCCTTTGTGAGGTCAACATCTCACCGAATGTTAAAGCTTGATTAATGCGACTAACAGATTTTTGTGAAATACACAATTTCTTAGCTATTTCACCTTGTGAATAAAGAGTTTCCTTGAAAAGACTCTCAGTTACAGCTACTTTCCTTGGGGATAAGTCAGCAGTTTTACCCATAACCTCGCTTTTGAATCAATGTGAATGCTAAGGATGAGATACACGATGTTACCTGGCTTGAGATCAATTAATAGTAAATACTGAGGATATATTAGCCATAAAACACAATAAAGGCAAATATTAACAATCTTCAGTTACTACATTCACCAAATGAAAGCAATATAACCAGACAGTTGGATAAACAGACATGAAGAAAATGGCTCCTGTTAATTCAGAGCTAAAGAAGAATCCCCCAGTTATTATTAAGAGAGAATATGCTTCATATTATAGCAAGGAAAATAATTACGACAAATTAAATGTTATTTTGAATGTTAAACTGAAGCAAAGTAAAAAACAAAAAACATGAATGAGTCTAATAATATGCACACGTCTGTAAATGCAGCCCCCCAAGGTATAGACAGCATGAGCCGTCAATGATTATAACGACATATGATGAAACAATTAAATAAAGATAATATATTACAAACAAATGAAAAACTATGGAAAAATTTATTTAACAACAGGACTAGAGTCAATACCCTACCAAATTTTAGACCTCCAACAGGCCATGGCTGTCTCAAAAAACGTTAATCAGGACTGGTATAGCGAGATCTCCTCTGTGTCCTTTCTGTACACTTAAAGAGGATATGGATGGAAACCACCTACTCCGCTGCCCAACCTTTCGTCAACGTACCAACTTAACATCAAAATACTCGAGTGCAAGTGAGCGAATGGATTCATTACCAACTGCTTAACATTAGATATCAACCTACAATTTAACAATCCATTTACATATTAAAACTACCAACCTCCATCATGCCTTTCACCTAATTTAATAGAAATAAGATGAAATTTGAAAGAGCGTGTTCAGACCCCAAGTTTTATCATTAACCCTCTGGATATACAGTGAACGTACTTCTTTGAACGTTTATCTTAAAGTTACAGAAGATATAACCATTCATTGTGGGAATTAATTATATTTATTATACGCGGGACGATGGTTCAGTTCTACACACTGTCCGGCAAGACAGAATTTTCGGTTCGAAATTTCTAAGCCTGGGTACGTCTACCTAGAGATGGCTCTGGCTATAATATCTGTATCTCAGGAAAGGATTTGTGCTTTTTTACAAACTTTCGTAACTTTATGTAATTAGATTGTTTATAAACAGCCTATACTTCACTGCGTTTTATTGTGTGAAAAATATACAGTAGTAATGGTTTATTCAGGAACAATAAAGAACAATCAAATAATTCTGTCTGAGAAAGGAAGCCTACTAAAGGAAATATATTACAACGGTTCTGTCTTTCATAATTATTCCATGATTATCCAGTTATACATCAATTCCAATACTTTTGTTGGTACTTGATCTGTACTTCACTCACAAATGTCAACAGAAAACAACACTTCCATCAGACAATTGTAATACCTAATAGCGCTAAATATTAACACCGCTGGACTCATTTAAACATCATTTCATTCATACTCCGATATGACTTAACATCGGTATTTCCACTTGAGCTTCGCTCGCTCTAGAAGTATTGCCAACTTAATGTTGACATCTGTACTCATATTAAGGTCTAATAAAGTGTAGTAGTTGTTGTTATAATATTTATGGTACAGTAAATAATCAAACTAAACGAGCAATTATAGTTCAAACGTCAAGAAAGAACGACACAACGCGTCGAGGTGCTCTTGAGAGAGTTGCATTAACCATTTAACTCCATTCATCTAGACGAGCATTTCAAACGCGTCATTATTCCCAGAGGATCGGCGTGCATTACTGCAAACTGCGACACGGCTGTTGTAATTATGCACGTACAAACCGTTGTACTCAATTTGTGGTATCGCATGTCATAAATTCTACAGAAATAGATACAAATGTGACATTTACTACTAATACGTCAGTTTCCCGCTATTCCATTGTCAATGAGAGCCGTTATCGCCGATTAAACCGTTTTGCTACTGTTACGGTCTCAACATTATCGTGGATTTCAGGTAGAGGCTGACACAAAGTGCCGAATATTGAATAAACTGTTTGGCCAATTGTCATTGTACTCAAAGTTCACTCATTTGAGGGTATATTTTGTAAATAAGGCCAAATAGAACCGACATCTCCGATTTATCACTTGGATATTTCCTTTCATAAACCACCATTGAAAGCAAGACATTTGTAAGTGTAGCTAAAGAGTTGGGAATAATTAAGCTTCTTTAAAGTTAGAAATGACAACCAAGTGGTTAGAAAGAATGTATGAAGCACTAGTTGAATCCAAAACGTTGTATGCCGTTGAAATCTGGGGGTGGCACAGAGGTAAACAAAACGGTCTAATAGCTAGAGCTGTCAAAACATCCCCAGTGCTTGCTCTAAAAATTTTAACAAACAATCCAAGACTTAGTCTTTGAATCGAAAAAGCAACCATCGTACAGTATGAAAAATTTATCCAAATACCTTATAATGACTGTGAAAGTAGAGAGTGACAAGTAAACTTAAAAACTGAAGAAAGTTTCTTTACTAAACTAATAAAACAGCTGGCTTTCTAGCCAAAAAACAGTAAAATTATGTCAAATGCATTTGAGCCACAAGTTATCATTCTATCAAAAGAATATAAACAATTAAATGAAGATAATATATTACAAACAAAAGAAAACTATGGGAAATTTTATGTAACAGCACGACTAGAATCAACATGCTGTCAAGAAAAGCCTGAATAGCAACGTTCAGCCTCCCAAGAGGCCATGGCGGTCTCAATAAACCTTTATTCAGGATTGGTATAGTGAGATCTCCTGTGTACTTTTTGTGCACTTAAAGAAGATATAGATGGAAAATCTGTGATGAGTGGGGAATTAAAATAAACATAAATAAGTCGAAAGTTAGATCTTCAAGAAGGGAGTTACACTAAAAAAATGAAAAGTGGGTACTAAAGGGCAAAACGTTAGAAGTGGTCAATGAATTTGAATACATATGAGTAAGGTTGAATAACAATGGAAAGTGGGCAGCACAGAGGAGAAAAATGGAAGCAAAAGGAAGGGCGGCAATGAATAGAGTACGAATATGCAAATATAAGCTAGAAATGACAACCAAGTGGTTAGAAGGAATGTATGAAGCACTAGTTGAATCCCAAATGTTGTATGTAGTGGAGATCTTTGTGGGGGGGCCACAGCGATAAACAAAACGGTGCACCATAACTACAGAAGGTGTTGTAAAGAGCTACTAGGCTTACCAAGGTCAGCATCTAGGGAAATAGCTTTAGTAGCTTTAGACAAGAAACAATTGAATAATAATAGAAAGAATAATAACATTTTGGTATAGGTGTTTGGCCAACGATGCAGGGAAAATTATGAAATTATGCAGCATGAGACAGTAAAAAAGATTAGAGAACTCAAATAGTTGGTGGGCAGAGATAGGAGGAATTATGGAAAAAAATAGGAATGGGAGATATATGGAGATTAGAGGAAATGAATACAAGCGATGTGGGTAAATTAGTAAAATGCAGAATAGAAAATATAGAAAGGCAGGAAATATGGAGAAGTCTAGAAAATATGAAATCATTACAATTTTACAAGCAAATAAAAGGAAATTGGGGACGAGAAGCATATGTAGATTACTGCAATAGACAAGAGAGAGAAGGGTTAGCTTGGATGAGAACAGGAACAATATTTCTAGATTGATAAGAGGTAGGGAAAAGGGAATTTGTGAATTGTGTGGGGGAAAAGAAAGTATATAACACTACGTAACAGAATGCGAGGAGGTTGCAATATGGAGAGAGAAGGTTTGGGAGGGAAAAGGGAGAAAGTAGAGAAGAGGATAGTAGCTATAAAAATGTTAACGGGCAGGGAGGAAAAAAAGGTAAGAAGTATTGGTGAGTTCTTCCAGAAAGTAAAAGAAAAATGGGCCGAAATGTAAGGAATATAAGAAAGGAAGATGAGGAGGAAGAATGGGACTAGTTAAGTAACAAGGAGGCATGGAGGTTAAGAGCTACCTGCCAGAGCAGAAGACCAGGGTGTCGTGTAAGCCAAGGTAGACACAAGGTAAACACAAATAAATGTTGCCTAGAGTTGAAGATTGTAAAACATTTTAATATACACAATAAAAATCTAATCTAATGATTACTAAAGATGGTGCTTTTTTTCGAATGTGGTATAGCCTAAAATGAAGTCTCTCATTTCTTGTATACGTAGAGTCAGAACTGAAAAATTCAATGCCATAGCCAGGATTTGAACTACGGATCTCCCGGTGTCCGTCCGGTTGATCTTAACAATTGACCTACCATGTAGCATGCCAGCTGACGTTAAATTCTCCAACTGACTCGTATTTTTTCTCGGTAAATCACTAGGGGCTCACATATATAATGAGATATGCACTTAATGTGCCTTGGCTTTGTAGTTTAACCACTATAGGTTAATAGATGGAAATTAGTCATTCTTTCACAGTAGTCATGGTTCAAATCCTGCATATGGCATTGAATTTTTCAGTGTAACTATCTATCAAAAACTTTCCCTGCACATGGCTGCGTAGAAGAAAGATTAAGTTCCTTCCATTTTATATTTTCATTTATCACGATCTGTTAAACACTTTTAAATACACTCAATTTCTTCTCGGGCAGGCAGCCAGGTGAAAAGATAACCAGATATCAATGTTTCGGGAGTGTGCATCTCTCCCATCATCAGGATATTTATAAAATGTTATAACTACAAATGAAATACTGGATACAACATAACTATAAACAAAGACAAAACATTATCAAAATTCGCATTACTGAACAAGACTGTTTTCAGTAAATTAAATGCCAGGTCAGGAGATAGCGTAAGTATAGAAAACTGTGTAAAAGAAACGAAACTACTTAACTTGATTATCAAGCTGTATTGATCTTTGCTTCTTAATTCGACGGATTTCCATTTTAAGGCCGGTTTCCAAGAGGAGCTGAACTCAAATCCAGCATCACGATTAAGCGTGCTCCTTTCAGAGGAAACCGCCAAAACCTCCTTAATTCTCCGCTCCCAGTAACTGTTGCATTTTTCCAAGATGGTCATTTCCCGAAAATTGGATCTATGGTCGTTATCAAAGCAATGCTCTGCCAGCCCAGACCTCTCAGGTTGCATTAAACGAACGCTCCATTCATGTTCGATTATTCTGTTAGCGATGGTCCTTCTGGTTTGTCCTATATACGGTGTCCCACATTCACAGGGAATGCGGTGCACTCCCGGAACTTGAAAGTCCAGTTTGTCTTTCACTGGTCTCAACAGATGTTTAATCTTCGGAGGTGGCTTGTGGGTGGTCCTGATGTTGTATTTGGCGAGAATTCTGCTGATTCTTCCGGATAGATTGCCGGTAAACGGGATGCAGGTTATAGCGGCAGGCTTATCTGACGTTTGCTGTATTACAGGTTTCCCTTTCCTATGCCATCTCCTGACCTGGCATTTAATTTACTGAAAACAGTCTTTTGTTCAGTAATGCAAATTTTGATAGTGTTTTGTCTTTGTTTATAGTTGTGTTATATACAGTGATTCATTTGAGGTTATAACATTTTATAAACATCCTGATGATGGGAGAGATGTACACTCCTGAAACGTTGATATCTAATCATCTTTTCACCTAACTTGCTTCCCGAGAAGAGAGTGAGCGTATTCCTCGCCAGGAAATCTTCAGGTCTTATTATACTTTTAAATATGTTTAGAAAGTGCGATGAAATGCGAAATTTGCTCAAACGACAATATGAACAAGCATTTACATATGTTGTCGTATCATACATTTGTATGTTTACGAAAAATAAATAAATAAACTTTAAGTGATATTCAAATATTTTAAGAGCTATGTGATGACTTTGAGGTGCTATTTTCAAGACCAAAAGATAACAAAATGAATTACAGCTTCCTTATTTGAGAAAAGGGTACCGAAGTATTAAAATTCAAAGTATTAACAAGGGATATTTCAGAAACGTTTAAACCTACACAAGAATGCTCTTGCATTAATTTGTTTATAAGGAAATTTGCATTTTATATGCCGTAGACGCAAATAATTAAGACGACTTATGACCCTATTCCCAGAATATTCAATATATGAACTTTTTGGCATATAAAATCTCTGACTTATGGTATTTTGTATAGACAGTCATTTTTGCGAATATCAAAATTTGGAAACTCATTTCCATGTCAAGGTTGGAAGAGAACTGTCCTAAAGATTTTACCATCTTGAATATAGAAAGTTTAAATACGAGTTATGCTTTCATAGACGCACACACACGCGTGAGCGTATGCACTAACCTTCCCGAAAGATGTGTTCGATTAAGAGGCATCAAAAATGTATTACTGGTAAAATCTCATCATTTATTTCTTGAGACAAAAAGATTTTAATACAAAAATTCATACTTGCAAAATTTAAACGTGTTTTATATTTAACATCGAATTAGTAACTTCATTATCTACGTCGACAGGAGATATTTAATTAAAATATTCAAGAACAGAAATACATACAACACAGTATTATTTCAAGCATCGATATAAATACATAATTTCAGTTTCATAAAAATATCGCCACATATAAGCCTATGATGAAATAATTTACTTCTTGCTATAACATATTGATACATTTGGTTATAATTTATAATGTTTGTCTAGCGGAAGAATTGGTCTTCTACAGTAATATTTCCAATCTCATTAAACCCATTTAAGTTTTCTAAAGGCCTTGAAACTACTTAAGAGTTTTCTTCACTAGTAGCCCTTGCGTATATTAAAATTAAGTAGGTAAAAACTGAACTTTCATTCGAGTAATTTGTATAGCCACCATTAAGTGATAGAGGATAAAGTAACACCTCAGTTGTTTTAGTTTGAACTGTGCCTCAGTTTAAAAATCTAATTCAAATTGAGGAAAATATATTCATTGGATAAAAATAAAACTGGTTATAATTTTGAAGGTCACATTAACGTTGTTCATTTTACCTCTTAACAATTTTATTATCTCGCTTTCCTGTCTGTCTGATTGGTACAAGTTTTTAATAGGTTTTCAACTAACTTTCCAATGATTTAGAGGTTTGGAACTTTAAACATAGCTTAGAATTGAATAAAAATGCAGTATTAACTATCTTATCAGGTGACAAAAGCTCACTGAGGTTATATAGAGAAATAAAAACAACCTGGGGGAGGGAAGGTTATATAGACATATGTAATAAGTTAGGGCGGGAAGGTTTTTTGGGCGAGAACAAGAGTGAGAAACTTGAAAGGTATAGGTCAAGATAAGGAGCTAGATAGATGTCCATTGTGTGGAGAAGAGAATGCAGACTTTCATTGTATATTAGAAAGAGCTGGCCTGACTACGTAAATGGGACAATTTGAGGGGTGAAGTAATAATTAGAAAAATTTTGTCAATAAAAGGAGAAAATAACATGAGAAATTTAGGGAATTATTTAGGGAAAGTTAAAGAGAGATGGCTAAGAACAATTAAGAGAGAAATGTAGTAATCTACCTAATGGTTAGGTAAAATGGCAAAATGTGTAAAAAGGAGTAGAGGTCTTCCAATACACAAAAACCTAGGGTTACGAGTATGGGGACCGAATTATTATTCAATGGCAAAGAACGTGGTAGGATTTTCAGGATTTAGGAATATATGGCATTTTCCAATATGGATTTTATAATTGTAATATTTATTTTATATTTCCATTTGATGATTTAGTAGCAAAAATGGGAAATAACATATATATTACATATTACAACTACCTTATATGCTTGATTGGTTTTAAAATGTTGATAGAAAAGCTTGTTTGAGCTAGGCTTTACGCAATGTACGAGGCTGTTCAATAAAGAATAATCACAATGTTTTATTGGCAAGGTATCTTTATTCATCCTCATAATTTTGATGTTCCTTCACAAAATAGTCTCCCCTGAATGCGATGCACTTGTCCCAGAATTTCTGTCAGTCTTCAAAGACATGCTGGAAACCATTTTTGACAGATCCTTCAAAATCACCTCCGCAGCCTTCACCACTGCTTCTGATGATGGATAATACCTCCCACGAAGGCGTTTCTTCAAGTTAGGAACATCGCGACATGAAATTGAGACAACAGGAAAACTTACCACTCCAGGGGCGATATTGCTGTGTGGCGAAGACGTTATTTAAGGACAATCAGACTGTACCGAGATACAAGTCGCAAAATATACTACCTTGACGAGATTTGGGTGAATGAAGGATACACGACAAGTATGGCGTCACACGACGTTTAAGACTGAAAGACAAGCACTTCTGCAAGGTATGTGTGCTGGTTTAAAAAAAATCCCACTGGAAAAGACCGAAGGCCTTTAGTTATAAACTTGTTTCGGTTTCATTGCTCATTCATTCAGTTTCAACTTGCTCAGTTTTATTATAAATTTCATTATTTCTGCATGCCTTCATATTCTTATTTGTATGATTTTATCTATCTTCCTGGCAATTATTATGACGCTTACTGCAGGTTTCAATGGGACTGGAAGGCACCGCCTATGGCCTATAGCGCGAAAGCATTAGCCAATTAGGATGAGGGGGAAGGTAGTTGCACGCGGAGTGATACATATCAGCGGGGCAAGGTTATATGAAACAGAGATTAGAACGCAATTCTGACATACAAACACGCCATAGCATGAACTGCGTCTCCCTTCTCATCACAGTGTGGTCAGCACATGTAGTAGCTCGTCGCACATTTGACTGACTTCTACTACCTAAGTCAGGTTCTCTTCTACTCGGCATAGCAAAAAAGTTTCCGCGAACTTCACAAAGTCACATAGCAATTCAATTAATTTTCTGTCAATTCAATTCACATTCACGAATTCACAAGGATTCACCAATATTTGACAATAGTCTTTGCTCAAATATTTATAGTGTTTTAGTGGGTTCAGAAATTAATTTTGTCTCTAATCTTCGAAAGGTAATTTTTTTTAATTTACGTCCGCCCCAACGTTAAGTTATATCGGACGGTGAATGAATTGGGTGAAATGATGCTCAAATGAGTCCAGGGTTCATGGAGCTTAGAGTTACCCGACATTAGTCTTGAAGAATAAGGGAAACCCCCGGAAAAACCTTATCTAGGTAACTCACCCTGACCGAGATTCGAACTCGGGACCTCTTGAACGTGTGGCAGACACGCTATATCATCGTGCTACATAAAAAATTTCAGTCTTAATAACAAAAGATAAACGTTATTTATAAAATATGCTAAGTGAAATAGTTTTGAAGACTTTGGCAAGGGGTGGATATCTTTCTACTTCGTAATGCTTTTGTTTGTTGAAAATAAAAGAATGTGTACGTATTCCGTAAAATCTAGCGTGTATATTTTTATGTATAGTTAATTACCCGGTCCATTATCACTTCAGGTTTTCTTTTCTCTCATTTTAAACATTCCTTGGACTTCTACAAATATTTCAAAACCAAAATCAGGTAAATGGGTTCAGACGTTCTCGAGTTTTTGTGTGACTAACGTATGTGAATTCATTCCAGGCTCTAGCTTCTGCGATGCTTTTTTATTTTGTCTCAGAAACATGTAATGGTATCAAATGGTGGTTGTCGAGTCCTCGACTTTAAGTCTCTCAGACTCATGCATACACATCAAGGGTCACATTATATACAGCTTCTAGCTCTCCGTATTCCAGGTGAGGCAGGCTTTTAACCTCTTCTCCGTAGCACAAGCATTATACAACCCGAGCATTTAGAGATTATCTGTGGTGTAACACCCTGCCAGCCACAATTTGCCTCTCGCTCATAGAATTCATTTTATATGTTCTCACTGGCGGAGTACAGTAAACATAATCCTCAATTTAGCTTAGGCGCAAAAATAAAATAAAGTAATCTTAGAAACAAAGAAATGATGCTCTCATGTTTTCTTCAAGTTGATCTTGAAACCTCTCGTCAAAATTGTTTTAATAACCACGCGAATATGAAAATGGTAAATATGTGTTTACTGGATGGAATTTAGATTGTTAAAAGAGGAGGGGCTAAATAAAGATTGTAACTTGCACATACCGCTATTTTCTTCACATATAAACCGTTTTAAAATAGATTGCTTTTAAGGGTATTTGAAGTTTTATACGAGTTTGCTTTTACTAGACCGGCTTTCATTTTTATATGTGAATATTTCTTGTTATAAAATGTTATTCAATTGTTAACTCTTATTAGTATATATTGTATACTGTAAAGTGAGAAAAGAGTATAAAATAAAACAGAGAATCGATCTTAGAAAGAAGTATTAACATCAACTTCTTTATTATAAGTGGAGATTCATTATCAAATATTTATATTTGTGTTATATTTATTACTCCACTGTAACTAGCTTCATTTTCTACGTAATTAGTAGACTTCCTATAAATACCAAAGTTTAATGTATTATTGGAAATTAATTGTTCTTTCACACTAGCCGTGTGTAGGACGCACTATGAAAGGGTAGAACCAGACTGAAAAATTCAATGTCAAGGCCGGAATTTGAACCACGCATCTTCTGGTTTCCGTCCAGCCGCTCTAACCATTGAGCTACTATAGCCAACACGCCGACATGACATTAAGTTCTCCAATTGACTCGTGTTTTTCCCGGTAAACCACTTAGGAGTTATAAACACATGAGACAACTACCTTAATGGCGACTTGCTATGGTGTAAGTACTTTATGGTCCGGGATTTATAGTTCGGACCACTATTAGGTACAATTAATGGAAATTAATTGCTCTTTCACACTAGCCGTGTGTAGGACGCACTATGAAAGGGTAGAGCCAGACTAAAAAATTCAATGTCATAGCCGGGATTTGAACCACGGATCTTCTGCTTTCCGTCCAGCCGCTCTAACCATTTGAGCTACTATGGCCTACATGCCGAAATGACTGGCTCTACCCTTTCATAGTGCGTCCTACACACGGCTAGTGTGAAAGAGCAATTAATTTCCATTAATTGTACCTAATAGTAGTCCGAACTATAAAGCCCGGGACATAAAGTACTTACATGTAGTAAGTCGCCATTAAGGTAGTTGTCTCGTGTGTTTATGAGAACTCCTAGTGGTTTACCGGGAGAAACACGAGTCACTTGGAGAGTTTAATGTCAAGTTGGTACGTTGGCCATAGTAACTCAATGGTTTAGAGCGGCTGGACGGAAACCAGAAGATCCGTGTTTAAAATCCCGGTTATGGCATTGCATTTTTCAGTCTCGCTGTACTTTTTCTTAATTTATTATTATTTCTTATTATCTTTAGATCTAGTATATTTGCTCTATATTCCTTTCTTCTTTACTTGCCTACACTCCCTCTTCCTTTATTCCTTCTCTTCCTCTCTTTCCGCGAAATTCCTTCCTACAGTTTGTCCTATTCACTCCCTGTTTACTTAGCGTATTTCTCCTTACTTTTTCCATTTTAACTTCAAGATGCCTTCCTTGCTTCCTTTTCACCTTAAAAAACTGAAATTAATTTAAATTTTCACTTAATTATGCCATTTTCTACTCCTATATGAAATTTCAAAACCATTTGCTTCTCCATCACATGGCGAGATGTGTCTGTTACTTTTTCTTCTTCTGCCTTCTACACATTCCTCTGGATGCACAGTTATCATAAGTAATTAGTAAAGCACTGCATCTGAATAATTAAAAATTACATTTATATTAAATTCACACCTCAAGCTTATCTGTGACACAGACTGTACCTTTAGCAACTCGGGTTTGTAGCGTTTTCCTGCTCATGGAATTTTCTGCCTGAACAGCCGTACTCAAAGATTCCGAGTACGCACCTCAAAGAGATAACAGCATTGAAGTGCGTCTGCATCACAGACAAAAAGAACGCAGTACCAAAGAGGCACAAACAGAAAAAATACTTTCAGGGGCACTCTCAATAATTTATCATCCCTACCCTACAAAACTCCAGCTTCGTTACAAATAGGAAGTACTACGGCAAGCACGTGTCGTCATTAGAGTTGCAAACCGTTAAGAAAAATATCGAAGATGGCAGTATTATCACTAGAGCCCGGAAGTTGTTCAACTAAACATTCTCTAAAAATGAACTATAAAATTCCCTTAAAATATAAAAAATTCACATAAAATGTAAAAAAGTACCTAACAAAATTTAACAATTTCTCTCATAATAATAAATTAACTGTCACAGACAAATAATGAATATGATTTGAATAACTACATTTTAAAATTAACTTTCTTAGTAAATAATGCAATTACTGCTACTAAATAATAAATAAATTCAAAATTCATCACGTCATTTCCAATTTTATAAAGTATGAAGCAACAAGTTACTGTACCCATTAGCCAAAACATACCTTACTAAGCGTTGGTCATCTTCAAGTTATCAAAAGTAAAGCAACGGTGATTGTCAGCTAAAACTGTTTTATACTTTGAGGAACTTCTCTCTACTTCCACAGATGTTATAGATGCATATTTGAAAAACACATGTTACTATGTCACTGCCTGTTAAATCCTGTTCTAAAATATCAGTTCTGAAGTTTTCTTTTGATAGATATTGGCAATCTCTTGGCAACCACTTCTCTCACTATTTGAAAATTGTCACAGTGCAGTTACGCCATTCACATATTCAAGTATTCGGTTTAACGTTTCTTCATAACATTTTTGTAGGTAAATTTTGCGTAAAGTTAATTCATTTGGAATTGTATGAGTAGTGTGACGTTCAAGAAAATCTCGTAATTTGGAATTAATTTTCCTAGCGGAATATTTGCACTAACAAACACTTCACATAATTCTTTATAAAAGGAAGATGACTTGTTACTTATCGAAGCCGTATCTTTTAACAGTAACTGAGATGTTTGTCTTCTTTTCTTTCACACTTTGAAGAGCTCACAAATGTTTTTCTGTGGATGCAATCCACATGTGTTACATGATGTAATCAGCGATTCCTCGAATTGATGCGTCATACATTCACCAGCACTGTTAGTACCCTGACCTGTGTTAATTATATGTTTACCACACTTACAAATTTACTATTTCATATAAAATACATACATGAACTTTTAATCACAGATTATTTTAAAAATCCCCCAAAAAGCCCATGGGTCAGAGTCAGGTTCGCCACATGAATCGAACCCAGGCCTCCCGAATGCGGGCTATAGATTAAAATGCCCTACAAATTCGTGAAAAAGAAAGAAAATGACCGGAAAATGCATTTAAATGTTAAAAATGTGGAAAAATGCATTTTGATGATCTATAAAAACCATATATATAAAGTTATTTTTCCAGAATGCACTTAATTTCCAATAAGCATCGTCTATGACTACTCAGAAAAAGATGACTTTTCATCAAAACCCGGGCCCTAGTTAGCACAGAGTGACAGGTGAATCGGGGCCGGAAAGATAATAGAGATAAAAAGAGCTCACTAAGTGTTCCTGTGATTTTGATGGTAAACGCCTGCATAAATTGTTGTAACGGGAGCGATTTCCAAAGAAAAAAAGTAACAAAATTTACTTATTTGAACTGTTGTACGAATAATTGTAACACAACTCAATCATTTTCAAATCTAAACATTAAACAAATCTCTAACCAAATATTTTATACCAATTTTCGAAGTTGGTATTAAATTTGTAATCATCTACAAGCTAAAATTGTATTTACACTTTTTCTACCAAGTAATTAATATGAGGGTGAGTCAAATAAAAACCTTAAATTTGTAATAAATAAGAATTTCACGTCGTTATCCTGTAAGTCGGTAAGCGTGCTACAAACAGCGTACAGGTGGCAGCATCGTGCAGATGCACACATATCATCACAGTATCAGTATAAAGATGGCCGCCCACTTGCGACTTCCACCAGAGAAGAACAGCGTTCTGTTATTCCGTCTTTGCGTAGTGAAGGTGTGAAACCTATTGAAATTCATCGACAAATGAAGGTTCAGTACGGTGATGCATGTTTGTCACAACAGCAAGTCTACGAATGGAGTAGGATGCACGCAAATGACTTCAGTGGAAGATGTTGTGACTCCACAGAACATTGCAGCAGTTGAAGCCATAGTGAAGGAAAACAGCTGAGTGACACTGAATGACATTGCACCACATTGTGCATGATGTGCTCCATGTTCACAAAGTGTCCGCAAGATGGGTGGCAGAGCAGCTGACTCCTGAAATGAGAGAATGACCTGTTGATACTTGTGAAGAACATCTTCGGTGCTTTGAACGGGAAGGTGATGGCTTCCTTGCAAGAATCGTTACTGGGGACGAAACCTGGATTCACTTCCACCAACCGGAAACGGAGAGAGCGAGCAAGGAATGTCGCCATCCCTCATCATCAAAACCAAAGAAGTTTCGAACAGAAGCATCAGCAGGGAAGGTTATGCAGACTCTCTTTTGGGACAAAAAATGCGTAATTTTTTAGCATTACATGCCTAGAGGGACCACTGTCAACAGTGCATCATACACAGATCTCCTAAAAAATCATCTGCGGGCTACAGTCAAATCAAAGTGACGTGGATTGTTGTCAACAGGTTTCATGACAATGCAAGACCCCACACTGCCCGTACAGCAGTTGCAACAATCACAGACCTGCATTTTGAGTATCTTCCTCATCCACTATACTCACCAGACCTTACCCCAAGTGATTTCCATTTGTTTGGACCACTCAAAGACGCAATGGGAGGAAAGAGGTTCCGTTTCGATGAAGAGGTACGCCACGCGGTGCATTTATGCACTTTGTAAGCGCTGGAGGACTTGCATTGAGCGTGAGGGAGATTACGTTGAAAAGTGATACAGCTTTGCACCACTTCTGTACAGTAAATAATATTTTTAAAAAAATTAAGATTTTCATTTGACTCACCCTCGTACTTACAGAAAACAAATTTGGGTATTCTATCCACAGATTTGACACAAAGTTGTCAGCACACATATTTTAAAGTCCCTGAAACGCGAAATACGTGTGAACAGCAAGTTACACGTTCGTGCGTGTCTATCAATGAATTACATAACTCAAAAAGTCAAAATAAACTCCAATCCTGGTTGATGGAAATTAATCATTTCTCCACATTAGCCGTTTATAGGCTAAGGTTTTTTATGGATAGAGTCAACATGAAAAATGCAATGCCATGGCTGGGATTTGAACCATTTGAACCAATTGATTCATACATTTCCTCGGTAGACCACTAGGGGCTCTCGCATCCGAGACAGGACGGCACGTTGGCCATGGTAGCTCAAAGGTTAAGAGCAACTGGACGGAAACCAGGAGATCCGTGGTTCAAATCCCGGCCATGGCATTGAATTTTTCATGTTGACTCTATCCATCCATCCAATCCTGGTATTTAATTTCAGTAGTTCCCAAAAATCCCCTCACACGAGACATTAGAAGCTTTCCCGGCAACGAATATATTCCAGAACTTCTCGGGAAACTTTGTCCATTGGTTATTTCCTCCGAAAGTAACACGCTTAATCATGATGCTGGATTTAAGTTCAGCTCCTCTTGGAAACCGGCTTTAAAAATGGAAATACGTCGGCTTAAGGAGCAGAGATCTACATAGTTTGAACATCAAGGTGTTCTTTTTTTTCTTTTCTGTAATATTACGTCCTCAACCGTTAAGTCATATCGGACAATGAATGAAACGGGTGAAATGATGCTCAAATGTGTGCAGGATCCATGGATCTTAGAGCCACCCGACATTCGTCTCTCAGGATAAGGGAAACCCCCGGAAAAACATTATCCAGGTAACTCACCCTAACCGAGACTCGAACTCGGGACCTCTTTAACGTGAGACGGATATTCTACCTATACATTAAACATACAGGAGGAAGGAAGTTGGAATAGCTGATATACGTAAGCGATTGAGGAAAAAATAACTATACCAAAAATATAAATATGTTTAAAATGATTTATTTGTAGCATAATCCATTGTTGAGATATTCTTTACCATTTCTTGGACTATTCAAAATTCTTAACCTTCATTTGTTTCTGGCGTTTGCGTGGAAAGAATAATAAATTTTAAGCTTTCAGTTATTAAACATTTGACTATCACTATTGTATTTATATGTATAATGTTAATATTTCAGCAAACGTTTATCAATTCAAATGTAAATACAAAAATAAGAGTTCATTGGATGTGTCTGTACACCCACTAATATAGAATAAGTTATCTGGATAAGTGTGGGTCGACGGAGAACGAACTGTCGACCTCCAAATGCGAGCCCTATCTACGACAGCTGTTCAACAAAGAATAATCACATCTTTTTTTGACAACGTACCTTTACTCATCCTCATAATGTTGATGGTCCTTCTCAAAATAGTCTCCCCTGAATACGAAGCACTTGTCCCAGCGTTTGTGCCAGTCTTCAAAGACATGCTGGAAACCATGTTTGTCAGATCCTTCAAAATCGCCTCCGCAGCCTTCACCACTGCTTCTGATGATGGATAATACCTCCCACGAAGGCGTTTCTTCAAGTTAGGGAACAAAAACAGTCACATGGGGCTAAATCCGGACTATGGGAGGGTGAGGGGTGTACGTCACGTTGATTTGTGCACGATATTCAGCAACAACATTGGCAATATGCGGCCGCGCGTTATCGTGGTGTAGCATCCAGCCTGTTTCACGGAAATGTGGTCTTTTGCGCCTGATATGGACTTGCAATGTTTTCAGGACATCCCTGAAGTATTGCCCAGTTGCTGATGTGTGTGCAGGTACAACATGCTGATAAACCATTCCATGAATATCTAAGAATGAGATGACCATAACTTTTCCAGAAAAAGCAACCACTTTTGCTTTTTGGAGGTTGCTGAGGAAGCAGATTTCCACACTGAGCTTTGCTGTTTGCTCTCAGGATCAAAATGATGTAGCCAAGTTTCATCAGCAATGATTACGTTTGAAAGAAACTCCGGATCTTCCTCTAACATAAACTTTAACTACATGTTACCCCCATTGCAGTGGTAGGCGATACTGAACAAGTCTGAACTTGGCTGGTTCTCACAGGCGGGAACCAGGAGTACCAACAATGAAACTACTATGGCGTGTTTGATTCACATTAAACTAACAGAATATAATAAGATTGAATTTCAGTGCGAAAAATTATGACCGTAAAAAATTATGCTCATTCTTTATTCAACAGCCCTCGAACGTAAGCGATTGAGGAAGAAATAACTAGAAAAATATAAATATTTTTAAAATGATATAATTGTAGCATGATTCATTTTTGAGTTATTCGTTAACAATAGATTGTTCAAAACTCCCAACCTTCAGTTGTTTCTGGCGTTTACGTGGAAAGAGTATGAAATTTTAAGTTTTCATTTATTAAACATTTGATTGTCACTATTGCATTTCTACCTGTAATGATGCTATTTCAGCAAAGGTTTATCATTTAAAATTTAGATACAAAAATAAGAGTTCATAGGAATAGTCTGTACATCTACTAATATAGAATAAGTTATCTGAATAAGTGTGGGTAGACGGAGAACGAACACGCGACCTCCCAAAGCGAGTCACATCTAGTTCGGTTGGTATAAAGAAAGACCGTAATAGGTGCTTGAGAAAGCTACATTGTACTGGGAACACAACAACCGTTAATTCCTAGCGAGGATGAGATAATTCTGCAACTCCTGTATTCAATCCTGCGGCTAAATGCAAGCCACCGCCTTCCTGTGATGTAATTAAAGGTTTGCCATGGGGCTAAATTTAACACTACGCTTGGCACACGACGCATCTTCAGAGGTACAACAATTTGCAAGCTATGCTACGACATGCTCATTACTTACATTTGTCAAACGTATGAAAGTCAATCTGCATACTTAACAATTTTTAGGATTTGTCGTATGTAATTTGCACAACTGGTTGTCCATTTAAATCGCTACAAAGTATACGTTCCATTACTTTATTAAATGCAAAGAACTTGTATAGTGCCATCCAATTTCAATAGGCTATAACTTTTTAAGGACACACGTGCAACTTTGCGAGAATAT
This sequence comes from Mantis religiosa, assembly GCA_030765055.1. NCBI lineage: Eukaryota > Metazoa > Arthropoda > Insecta > Mantodea > Mantidae > Mantis > Mantis religiosa. The sequence goes on along the minus strand of CM060953.1, from coordinate 181,965,410 downwards.
ACGACGGTGGGTTGAAAAGTAGTGCCTCCTATTCTTTTTCTCTTTTAATTGCCAAGAAAATTGAATCCAATTTACATAGCTTCAAAACTACAACATTGACGATTAATTTGTCACTATTCAATATAATACTAGAGCATGTAATCCAGTCTGGTAAAACACACGGTCTTGCTTCCTAAACCATTGACGCACGGACGTTTTCACAGCCTCCTCATCTTCAAAATGAATCCCACGATGAGCTTCCTTTAGTGACCCGAACAGATGGAAGTCTGATGGTGCAAGGTCAGGGCTGTATGGGGGTGAGGTAAGACTTGCCATCCCAATTACTCAATTTCTGCAGTGGTGTAACGGCTGGTGTGTGGTCTTGCATTGTGATGCAAGAGAAGAACATCCGCCATAGTTTTTGTTGGGCGAACCCGGCGAAGACGTGCTTTCAGCTTTTTGAGAGTTCTGACGTATTGGGCAGAATTTATTGTGCATTTCTGCTCCAAAAAATCAATCATAAGCACAGCCTCTGCATCCCAAAACACTGTCGCCATAACTCTCATTGTCGACCGCTGCGTTTTGAATTTTTTTTTTCCTTCGGTGACGTTGTGTGATGTCATTCCATTGACTGCCTCTTTGATTCAGGTTCAAAAAAATGAACCCACGTTTTGTCTCCAGTAAGAATTTTTTCCAGTAAGAATTTTTTCCAGAAACTCTTCTCCCTCCAAATTGAAGCGCTGCAAGTGTTCGGAGGCTATTGTTTTCCTTGTTTCTTTGTTTTCGGCGGTTAACATTCTTGGTACCCAACATCAACAAACTTTTGAGTAACCCAGTTGTTGAATGGTCGTCATCACACTGCCTTTACTGAGGGAGGTAGTGCGACACAATTCACCTGTTTTTAACCGGCGATCACCACGAATGTTGTCATCGACTCGCTGAATGTTGCATGGAGTCACTGCAGTCACCGGCCTCCCGCTTCGCTTTTCATCTGCCACTGGTGTTTGCCCTTCAACTTCATTACAGTGACGAACCCATCGTCTAACAGTGCTGACATCCACCGTTGCATCACCATACTCATTTTTTAGCCTTTGGTAAATGCAAATTGGCGTTTTATCTTCCGCAGTCAAAAATTCAATCACAGAACGCTGTGTAATACGAATGTCGATGTCAGCCGCTTTGCAAGAGGATGCAGTGCTACCACCTGTTGACTTAGGAAGTTACTACTGGCTGGCTGGCTGGCTGGCTGCATATAGCCAGAAGGTTCTTGCTGCGTGCCCACCCGTTAAGGGTTTTACCGCAGGTAAGGTATTCGAAACGGGATTTTGTAGGATGGATATGGTGTAGGCTTTGAGGTTGATGAATTTTGTGAGGTTACAATTATTGTACCTTCAGGGTGAAAGGGCAGGATGCAATACCCAGCACCCTCGCGTTTTTATTTAGTTTGGGTTGGGGAGAATTTTGTTGCCAAACAACTTAGGAGATTATGTGGAGCTCAGCTTTAGCTGCTGTTAGGACTAGCTCCTGGGTTATCTTGGGTGCCCGCATGCCATGCGCTGACCCGATGTTGTCTAGATCGGCGTCTAGTGCGGTCATAATCTCCCAGTGATCTAACAAGGGCGCTGCTATGAGTTGGTAAAGTTGCGTAGAATTTTTATGCCCGGCGCCTAACTTCATCCTCCACATATTGAAGTCCCGAGGCTTCGTGAAGCAACCTGGTAGGAAAATAGCGACCCACAGAATAGATAGACCTTGATTTAATGTGTACTGCATTTTCACGTTAAATCAACTAGAACAAAATGTCGAAATCAGTTACCAACAATAGCAGTTAGGAAAAAAACAAAACATCTGCGTATCTAGTGTCAAGAAATCGAATCACCAGAACATTTTGCTTAATTTGGTGCTAAAATTGGGTCATTAAATGCTTTTCCCACGTAATAATTAAAGAAAGATGTGTTATAGTTCTATATAAATCACTGCGTAGCGTGTCTACCTCAGTTCAGGAGGCTCTTAGTTTGTATCTCGGTTAGGGTGAGTTATCCGCTTAAAGTTTTTCAGAGGTTTCCCCTCATCCTTAGAAGAAACATATCGGTAATTTTAAGCCCTATAGACCCAGGGCTCATTTGAATATCATTTTATACGTTTCATTCAATCAAAATCCAATGATGACATGACACGAATATTTTGTCAAATCAGATGTGTAGAGTGCTTAGCGACTGCAACACCCGAGCTTAACGATCGCATCGTGTGCGTGAAAAACGCTTTGCCCCTTACTATCATTAATCCTAATACAAACTTATGCAGTCAAAGTGAGGAGTGATTTATCATATGAAAAACAAACTAGGAGAGAAACTCATTTTCTGTGATTTCCTCCTCTCGCAGCTTTATCCACTGAAGTGACGTCCGGGGGAAAAACACGTACCTACTCTTCATAAGCTTCAAATACGTGCTTCATAAATATTCATGAGAGTGGAGAATTTATGACAATGATGCCGCCGTCTATACATGAGTGGCGTGACGGAAGGAAGCGTTTAAAAATCACGATACAGCGGCTATAGAGGTAAACAATATTTCACTCTGTGAATCAACGAACAGATAACGCTGATACTCTTAGAAAGGTAACCTAGTAAATGTAAAGAATATGTGGGCCATAGACGAAACGTTTGGGAGGGGGCTTTGAAATTCCGTTCTCTTTGTATTACCATGAAACAAAAACGAGTCAGTTGAGGAAAATATGAAACATCTGAAAACTCAAACAATAACAAAGCCTACCTGAAAATGCTTGAAGCTACTATGTTTTTATGTGATATGAGATATATGTCTCTATTAAGTTTGTTTATGCGTAATTTAATGATTTACATTAGCATTGAGAATTTAGAAGACTTGAGGGCTATTTCTAGAAAAGTAACGTGGTTCAAGAGATCTGTAGGAGTGCCTACGGTCAGCGCCGAATATACTGGAAACATTAGAGACTCAAAGTTCATGTTTATCGCATCTTTCCCTTCATCTTTCCCTCCCAGGGGTCACAGTAGAAGCAGAAAGGGCCCTAAGCCTCTGTTGTAGTATTTTTGAAGAAAGTTCCGCGGGTCAGTATCGTTCAGGCGTTCCTCGACTGGAGGGTACAAAAAGTAAATCAGCCATGTCCTAGATGTAACGTGTAGCCATTTTAATCTGTTACACACTTAGAACATTTCTATGGACATACAAGGGCTGTACAATAATGAACGATCATAATTTTTACGGTCATAATTCTGCGTGCTAAAATTCAATCTTATTATATTCTGTTAGCTTAATGTGAAACAAATACGCCGTAGTAGTGTCATTGTTGGTACTCCTGATTCCCGCCTCTGAGGGCCAGGTAAGTTCAGACATGTTCAGTATCGCCTACCGCTCCAATGGAGGTAACATGCAGTTTAAGTTGATGTTAGAGGAAGATCCGGAGTTTCTTTCAAACGTAATCACTGCTGATGAAACTTGGCTACATCATTTTGATCCTGAGAGAAAACAGCAAAGCTCAGTGTGGAAATCTCCTTCATCACCAACCCCCCAAAAAGCAAAAGTGGTTGCTTCTGCTGGGAAAGTTATGGTTATCACATTCTTTGATATTCATGGAATGGTTTATCAGCATGTTGTACCTGCACACACATCAGTAACTGGACAATACTACAGGGATATCCTGAAAACATTTCAAGTCCATATCAGGCGCAAAGGACTACATTTCCATGAAGCAGGCTGGATGCTGCACCACGATAATGAGCGGCCGCATATTGCCAATGTTGTTGCTAAATATCTTGCAAAAATCAACGTGAAGTGCATCCCTCATCCTCCCTATAGTCCGGATTTAGCCCCATGTGACTTTTTTCTGTTAATTAATTAAGCTAACATAATATAATAAGATTGAATTTTAATGCGAAAAATTATGACCGTAAAAAATTATGATCATTGTTTATTGAACAGTCTCGTATTTTAATAACAAAATATTAAATATTGTGAATAGCGAATTAAGTCGTTTATTAAAATCTAAAATACCTTGAACATAATTAACACAATCCCTGTGAACTTTCATCCGTAGAATTTTCGTCCGTAGAACTCGATCATGGTGAGTTAGCTTACAAATTGAACACCCGGTATAACTCAGTAAGGATAAAATCCGAGATATATTTTCTTATTTTAAAATACTGTATGCCATTTGCATGATAATGAGGACATTCTACGGGGACAGCCTTCCCACGCTACATGTCTCCGCATTGTAATGCAAGTATCAAGTAAGATTTTAATTGTATTGCGCCAGGAATAAACAGGCGTCTTGGAGAAGATGTTAATTATGCAGCATCTTCCACGTGGGTTGATAACGTGTTTCCAAGACGATATTCCCAATTATATTACGTGTCCTAAATTCGCTAGCCATCTCGTCTCTGATTTATTTCCTGCATAAGACCGTTTTAATCCCATAATCTTGTTAAGGGACTTATGCTGAATGTCACATGCAACTTTAAATGGTTCCCTTCTGCTGGAGAGTATTAACTTACTCCAGCGTTTTAGTGGGTAAAGGAACAGATGCTGAGACTCTTATAGCTTTCTCTACCCATTATTAATGTATTATATTATTTACAGCAAAAGTTACTAACCGTGAGCACTTACGTAGAAGTGATGTCAAACTAAGGAGAAGCTTTCCAAACGTTTTGATTTGGTGAAGCTGGCATTAAGGTTGAATTCTCATTCACTACCCTCTCCGAATGTAAGTTTTTTTTCTAGTTTTTCCTGGTCGACAGGCCAATATCTTTCATTCCATTAACTTCTCATCTTTCACGTGTGATTCTATGTTTCATAGTATACCGCGGTGCTTGATATATAGCGTATATGTTTGCTTAATGTACACTCACGAGGACAACATTGTATATTTTTTGAAAATCAATCAAATATTAATGCTCTTTTAACATCAATATATTTTTGCATTCGATGAACCAGTCCCTTAGAACAAAGATGCCATCCTTCCTAAGGCCCTTCTGGAATTCATCAAATTTATATAATATTCCACTACATTATTTGAAACTTAAGAGTAATTCCATCTGAAATTGTTCGAGATAAAATATCTCAAGTTGCTAGGAGAGAGCTGTATCGTAGATGGTGCAGTTTGTTGATCTTTAGGTCATCCAGATGCTCAGTTGTTAGTTTTGCTGTATGTGCATGCGTTTTAAAGATATAAAATCATATTTTTGCTTTTGGGCAACCTTCATGAAACTCAACTTTAAGGAAAAAGCGTTCTTATTCGTTGTACTAATTATAACTTGTCTTAGATGAGGCTTCACTTGATTCATTTCTAAGCGGATCGTGACATCATTTAGGTTCTATTAACCATTTTAAGTCGTAACAATTATTGGGAGGAAATATTGTTTGCTCAAATTCATTTTTGAGTGAACACAAATCTTTAAATGATAATAATCCACAACTGTTAGAGAAAATCCTAATAACTTACACAATCAACTTTCAAAGCATTACAAAATAGTCATGGAATATATACATAGTTTTGTAGAAATGTTCTGTATCCTTCTATAGAAGATAGCTTATTCAAAGTCGTTTATTGCATTCTCTGCGCTCTGTAAACTCCTGTAGTCCCTACGCTTCATCCATTCCTCCTGAGAAGCAGTACCTACAACATTTCGGGAATTTCAGAAAATATTAAATCATTACAATTTTACAAACAAATAAAAATAAATTGGGGGACCAGAAGCATATGTAGATTACTGCAATAGGCAAGAGAGAGAAGGGTTAGCTTGGATGAGAACAGGAACAATATTTCTAAGAGGGATAAGAGATAGGGAAAAGGGAATTTGTGAATTGTGTGCTAGGAGTTTGCAATGTGGAGAAAAAAAGGTTTGGGAGGAAAAATTGAATAAAGTAGAGAAGATAGTAGCTATAAAAATGTTAACGGGCAGGGATGAAAAGAAGGTAAGAAGTAGTGGTGAGTTCTTGCAGAAGTAAAAGAAAAATGGGCAAGAAGTGTAAAGAATATAAGAAATGAAGATGAGGGGGAAGAATGGGACTAATTAAGTAACAAGGAGGCATGGAGGTTAAGAGCAAACTGACAGGGCAGATAAATATTTGTAGAAATGCTTTTCTTACACATTCCGATTCAGGTACAAGGAGAATATAAGAAGCCAAAGTAATACACAAATGTTTATGAATGCTCATCACTTAAGAAAAGAGAAAAATATTTTTAAAAAATCAAACTAATAGCAATGACTCTCGTGTAAATGTCTGATGCTACATGAAAGTTACTGCGTGCTTTACAGATATTTTACATTTTGTTTGAAGTAGCATTCCGTCTATATTGTCACGGCAACAGGCATAGAAGTTTCGGCACAAATAACAAAACAGTCGGCGGATAAAGTTTCCTGGTAATAATGAGCCTTACTAAGCAGTTAATGATAGCGCGGCTATTGTAAACAAGCGCCGGCGGGCAGTGATAACTGAGGTAAAGGACTCACCGGCATAGATCAAGTTACGCTTCTAGAATGTTTGCTTTCTTTATTCTTCTGGAAATTTCTGGGCTGATAGAGATTGTTCGGGTTGTAGCTGAATTTATAACAATCTAGAGTTACGAATTAGGTATTTAAGGACGTGACGGCTCACAAAGTGGAGTAGTTGTGTAACAAGAGTGTTGTTGTAACGAGAGCTAATGTAATGAGCTGTCACGGTTTGTTATTGTCATCGACCTTGGAAGATTGTGCATATGTAATGTAATATTGTTACGTGAGAATTGAACAGTGTATCTCTACGAAAATAAAGGAGATTTTTAATTTCTGCAACTCGGCCTTTTAATTCTACGATCCCACAAAGTCACAATATGTTATGATTTCTCGTCATACAAATTAAATAAAATATCTTGCGAATAGTGAAGATTTCACTGGCTGTTACCAGAAAATTCAAGTTATGTTTTGTATACTATATAAATAGTATACAAGCATATAATTTCCAAATTATTTTTTTAATTAGGATACCTCAAAATGTGAATTCCCTCTATAATCTGATTATTATCGAATTCTTAATTAGTATGTAATACCTTCCTTAGTATTAACGGAGGCATTCATCTTGCACCAAATTTTACTCTTAAGATGATGCTATTTGCGGATGACCAAATAATTAAAAGTAAAACAGAAGACGAGCTGCAAAGAGCAGTATATATTTTACAGAAGTTATGTAAGAATTATAATTTCAAAATTTCCACAAATAAAGCAAAAACAGTGGCGTTTCGAGGTAAAGACACTGTTAGAACCAAAATAGTAATTGATGATATTATCTTAGAGCAAGTTACGGGTTTTAAATATTTGGGAACATATGTCAGATATAAATATGAAAATGACTTTAAAAATAAATTAGCAATGTTTCAACAAATATGCGGCATAATAAATAGAAGCCTAAAAACTAAAACCAGAAAAGAAACACGGATGAAATTTTATAAAGTAATGGCTGTGCCTGCTTTTCTTTCTGGTTCTGAAACATGGACATTAACAAAAGCAGCCAAAAACAAGATACAGGCTGCCGAAATGAGATTTTTAAGAGCAGTAAAGGGATGTACTCTTTTAGATAAAATTACAAATGAAAAAAATAAGAGAGTTTTTAGAAATAAGTTCTTTAGAAGAAAAAATAATAAATTATACAAATGGATCGAGAGAGCATATTGAGAGAATGCCGAGAGATAGGATCCCAAGAAGAGTTATAAACTATAAACCTAGAGGAAAGAGACATCCGGGAAGACCACGAAAATGATGGTCAGACATGCTATAAGGCGAAACAGGCAGCGTTGCCTAGCCCTTGGAGTGAAGAAGAAGAAGACCTTCCTTAATTACTAAGAGCGGTACAGATATCAAAAATGTCTTTTTGGGGTCAGAAAGTCCTAAAAAGTATTTTTTCTGAGACTTTGGTATCCACTCTTGGGTGGAAGAGAAATTAATGCTGTTTTTAATAAATCCTTACGAAGAAACGATTTAATAATCAGAAATAGACGTGTGCAACATAAGGAAACATATTTAGCGCCTGTACCTAGGAATTTAAGCGTGTACCAGGTTGTTTGAAAACCATTAATTCTAAAATAAAGAATAACATTTTATACATGAGTCGAACTTCTAAGTAGTTTGCCGGAAAAAAGTGACGCTGTTGGAAAATTTAGAAATTACTTTTGAAACCCTTATAGATTACCAGAAAAAATATGTCAGGGAATTCAGAAATGAATTTTGAAACACTTGTAGTTGCCCCTGGAATATGTAAATGAATTACGGGATTTAAAAATGATTTTGGAAACTACTTTGGAATATAAAATACGAGGTTGGGTCAAAAAGTAATGCCTCCTATTTTTCCCCTTAAATAAGCAAGTTATGTGAAAACTTTGAATTTGGCGCAATTCCTCAAACCTTCTTCTCCAATCCCCTGCAGTAGTAACTTCCTAAGTCAACAGGTGGTAGCACTGCATCCTCTTGCAAAACGGCTGACATCGACATTCGTATTAGACAGCGTTCTGTGATTGAATTTTTGACTACGGAAGGTGAAACGCCAATTCGCATTCACGAAAGGCTAAAAAAATGTGATGCAGCGGTGGATGTCGCACTGTTAGACCATGGGTTCGTCGCTGTAACGAAGCTGAAGGGCAAACACCATTGACAGATGAAAAGCGAAACGGCAGGCCGGTGTCTGCAGTGACTCCATGCAACATTCAGTGAGTCGATGACATCATTCGTGATGTTCGCCGGGCAATAACAGATGAATTGTGTCGCATTACCTACCTCAGTTAAGGCAGTGTGATGACGATTATTCAACAACTGAGTTACTCAAAAGTTTGTTCACGTTGTGCACCACCAATATTAACCGCCCAAAACAAAGAAACAAGGAAAACAATAGCCTCCGAGCACTTGCAGGGCTTCCATTTGGAGGGAGAGGAGTTTCTGGAAAAAATTCTTACTGGAGACGAAACGTGGGTTCATTCTTTTGAACCTGAATCAAAGAATGGAATGGCATCACACGTCACCGAAAAAAAGTCAAAACTCAGCGGTCGGCAGGGAAAGTTATGGCGACAGTGTTTTGGGATGCTAAGGATGTGCTTATGATTGATGTTTTGGAGCAGGGATGCACAGTAAATTCTGTCCAATACGTCAGAACTCTCAAAAAGCTGAAAGCACGTCTTCGCCGAGTTCACCCAACAAAAATTATGGCGGATGTTCTTCTTTTGCATGACAATGCAAGACCACACACCAGCCGTTACACCACTGCAGAAATTGAGAAATTGGGATGGCAAGTCTTACCTCACCCCCCATACAGCCCTGACCTGGCGCCATTAGACTTCCATCTGTTCGGTCCACTAAAGGAAGCTCATCGTGGGATTCATTTTGAAGATGAGGAGGCTGTGGAAACGTCCGTGTGTCAATGGCTTAGGAAGCAAGACCGTGTGTTTTACCACACTGGAATACATGCCCTAGCTAAAAGGTGGTCCAAAACTGTGGAAAAGGACGGAGATTATGTGAAATAGTGACAAATTAATCGTCAATGTTGTAGTTTTCAAGCTATGTAAATTGAATTCAATTTTAATGGCAATTAAAAGAGAGAGAAAATAGGAGGCATTACTTTTTGACACACCCTCGGACTTAGAACTGCAAAACATGATATTGAGTAATTTCTTTTGCTAATTCTTTTAGGTTTACCGAGAAAACTATGAGTCAGTTTCGGAATTTTAAAATTAATTTTGAAATCACTATGGTTAATCCAGGTTAATATAAGACCATTGGAAATGTATAAAGGAATATTTTTAAATTACATACTCCAACGTTGTCATATCGGACGATGAACGAAATGATGTTCAAATGAGTACAGGTTGCATAGAGCTTCATTGTTCTAGGCTGATTTGAGCATCATTTCGTTCATCGTCCGATATGACGATATGACGTAAATAAAAAGAAATTGAATCCCCGAGTTACCTTAATCAACTTTGTCCGCTGTAGTAGCGGTATTTATTTTTGCCCGTTTGCAGTACTGATTAAGTAACTATCACAACAACAAGGAGGATTATGGATGTATGGAAGTGTGCAGGTATTTTATTATTGTACAAGTTTCTGTGGCAATTTCAATGCGCATTCGTTATAAATCTATCTTAAACGAACTTAAAAAAATAATAAAATGCCAGAAATGGAACAACTACATACCTCCTTTCCGTAAAAGAAGCTCGACGTCTTACTGGACTGAAGAAATACAATCATATTACACGCTCTATTGCCTCAGGTAGTTAACTTCTTCGCCTACAAAGGTCGTTCCAACACAATAATACACTACGGTCCTATAGTGAGCAGATTTTGAAAAACTAATGCCAGTTGCCCGCCAATTCTTATCACCCGCTTACCTTACCAGTTTTCCAAAAGCCATAGAGTAAGATATTCCCGGATATTCCACAGTTCATTTGTCATCAAAATATTTTTACACATGTGCTATCTCAATCAAAACTGTTATAGTCATTTCTGAGAAATAAAATTCCAAAACGTTTTCAAGTATAGTCTGCGGTCAAAGAATCTATTTAAAATCTTAGTTTTTAGTCAAATACTCACACTAACAAACACACGAGTTTTCTACGGTTGTTTACTTTTTTAGTTAGTGAGTCTTAAAATGTGAATTTTCGGTGAATGGACCTTAGAATGGACTTACAAAACATTCCTTACTAAGAAAATGTATTCCAGAATAAAAATGCTAGTGAATTTCAAGAAGGAAATAAACAAACACAAGGTCTGAAACTTAAATGTGTGGGGTCTATTTTAAGCCTACATCATTCATTAGATACAAATTGAGGAGGACTCATAGCAAAATTGTCCTTCTGGGTATCATTTACCAACAGATGTTTTACTTTGATTTTATGTGGCCCTGATGAAACATTTAAAGCAGACAGGATAACAGCAAGAATGGGTTTGTATCAGCAACAAACAGGACGTTCTCATTTGTATTCTGTCCAACTGGTTGAGCCTGCTACCGTCAACTGTCAAGCCCATGTCTGTTTTGATCGAAACACCGGCAGATGGAACAGTCTCCGATTGTGCCACGTTTTCCCCTCCAAATTAGTTGACAAATGAAACGCCAAGTGCTGGGAAAACACTCTTTCATCGTGAAAAAGCAGACAAATGCAAGACAGATAAACAGTGGAGCGCAACAGGCACGGCCAGTCCTTGTAAATAATTGAGAAGTCGACCTGTTGGAAGCCGTTGGGGCAAATGCTAATTCCCCCAGTGACTTTATTTTGCGTCCCTCGACCGAGTGCTGTATTAATGAACGCAATTACAGCAACTTCAATTCCAATGCATCGATTCGAACAAATTAACGAACTTTTTAATTATTTTCGATGTCGGCAGCCATATTTCATTGACAATAAAATCTAAGTGTCAGTGTGTCTCACATCTGGCAGAATCGTTATTATGCACCGAAGCGGAACAGCACCACATTGTTTCCTTTTTGGGGTGGAGGGGGTGCACTCTCGGTAGCAACTCGCTGTGTGCTTTCCAGTTTTCACATTAGTGATTTCAGCGCCAGATAATTTTGCAGTAATCATCAAATCTAAATATAATTCAGCATTTAATTGGATCACCTGTTTATGTGGCATTAATTCTAACCACAGCATGGTTTCTGTCTTCTATCCACCTTTAAGGTTTCCTTTTAAAGAGAGACTAAAAAGAATCTAAAATATATTTTAGTTCTTTATGTGGTCTTGTCGAATGGAATCCCTTCTTTAGTTTAATATCTGTGACTGTAGATTGCACTAATATGTAATGCGTCTTATTGCGTAATTCTATTCATTAGATCCTCAATTTTAGAACTATGCAGCGCCACGGGCACATTTAATTCCATTTCTCAGCGCGGGTGGCGCCACGAGAGCTTTATCTCTAATGCCTTCTGGTACACACCTTCAGTAGCTTTCATGGCCCATTACGATGAATTATATACGACTTCAGGACTGATCACAATCTTGTCGGGTTTGATAACGCATTTGCTGGGAGTATTCCGTCTTTTAACGATTATTTCTAATACAATTTCGGCAGCCAACGTGCCTTAGTTCATGTTATCGAGGAGAACTCCTTTAAGAAATCAAACTCCGTGTAAATTCTACTACACTGTATAGCGTCTTGCAGTCCATGTTTTACTTATCTTTCTAGAGTCAATTTTATTGAGTTTCTGCACCTTATGTTCGGTTCAAGGCTCTTAGATATAATTTTTTCCGAGTTTGTAGTTTCTAACTAGCGAAAAACTATTTTTATTCATTAACGACACCATAAATTGAAAGGGACATATAGTCCTAGGAATTCGTCCCGAAGTTGTTGCATGCAATTAAATCTACTGTCAATGTTAAGTACACTTAGGACTGTATTCATAATTATCACTTTGGTCTAGACTATCTACCGACTAACCTGGTCTGGACCAAATCGGTCTAATTTTTTGGTATTCAAAGACGATAAAAAGCTCCGGACCAAGTGAAGTCATGGACCAGCATGGAGCAAATGTTACACGATGTACAACGGTTCGTCTGCGCATGCGCGAGTACCACAGAGTGCTAAACAAATGGCAGAGTACCTACAAGTTTATAAACCTCTGTGGTAGTTCCACAGCTTTTTCTTAAACATTCTTACTGTTGCTGCTGCTGTTTGAGGTTAGGTAACAAAGTTTGGTGTGCTCTGAATATGGATAATATGAAGAAGCGTGGTATCAATTGGTCAGAGGAAGACCAATGTTTTCTCAAGTCCAAAAAAGTGAACATTAGAGAAAATATATCCGTGTCGACGAATACAAATATGAGAAAGGAGGAGGCATGGAGGGAAATTTATAGCGAGTTTGCTGAAAATGCGGCTTACTGATGAAGTCAGCAGTGTTGTCTTGATATCCTCCTGTTGTATAATACCGAAGTGCTGTTATGATTTGAGTGTCAGACCTCGGTTATCGTCCCTGACATACAGGTTAGCAGTGTTGTCTTGATATCCTCCTCTTGTATAATACCGAAGTGCTGTTAGGATTTGTGTGTCAGACCTCGGTTATCGTCCCTGACGTACAGGTTAGCAGTGTTGTCTTGATATCCTCCTGTTGTATAATACCGAAGTGCTGTTATGATTTGAGTGTCAGACCTCGGTTATCGTCCCTGACATACAGGTTAGCAGTGTTGTCTTGATATCCTCCTCTTGTATAATACCGAAGTGCTGTTAGGATTTGAGTGTCAGACCTCGATTATCGTCCCTGACGTACAGGTTAGCAGTGTTGTCTTGATATCCTCCTCTTGTATAATACCGAAGTGCTGTTAGGATTTGAGTGTCAGACCTCGGTTATCGTCCCTGACGTACAGGTTAGCAGTGTTGTCTTGATATCCTCCTCTTGTATAATACCGAAGTGCTGTTAGGATTTGAGTGTCAGGTCTCGGTTATCGTCCCTGACGTACAGGTTAGCAGTGTTGTCTTGATATCCTCCTCTTGTATAATACCGAAGTGCTGTTAGGATTTGAGTGTCAGACCTCGGTTATCGTCCCTGACGTACAGGTTAGCAGTGTTGTCTTGATATCCTCCTCTTGTAAAATACCGAAGTGCTGTTAGGATTTGAGTGTCAGACCTCGGTTATCGTCCCTGACGTACAGGTTAGCAGAGTTGTCTTGATATCCTCCTCTTGTATAATACCGAAGTGCTGTTAGGATTTGAGTGTCAGACCTCGGTTATCGTCCCTGACGTACAGGTTAGCAGTGTTGTCTTGATATCCTCCTCTTGTATAATACCGAAGTGCTGTTAGGATTTGAGTGTCAGACCTCGGTTATCGTCCCTGACGTACAAGTTAGCAGTGTTGTCTTGATATCCTCCTCTTGTATAATACCGAAGTGCTGTTAGGATTTGAGTGTCAGGCCTCGGTTATCGTTCCTGACGTACAGGTTAGCAGTGTTGTCTTGATATCCTCCTCTTGTATAATACCGAAGTGCTGTTAGGATTTGAGTGTCAGACCCCGGTTATCGTCCCTGACATACAGGTAAGCAGTGTTGTCTTGATATCCTCCTCTTGCATAATACCGAAGTGCTGTTAGGATTTGAGTGTCAGACCTCGGTTATCGTCCCTGACATACAGGTAAGCAGTGTTGTCTTGATATCCTTCTCTTGTATAATACCGAAGTGCTGTTAGGATTTGAGTGTCAGACCTCGGTTATCGTCCCTGACGTACAGGTAAGCAGTGTTGTCTTGATATCCTTCTCTTGTATAATACCGAAGTGCTGTTAGGATTTGAGTGTCAGACCTCGGTTATCGTCCCTGACGTACAAGTTAGCAGTGTTGTCTTGATATCCTCCTCTTGTATAATACCGAAGTGCTGTTAGGATTTGAGTGTCAGGCCCCGGTTATCGTCCCTGACGTACAGGTTAGCAGTGTTGTCTTGATATCCTCCTCTTGTATAATACCGAAGTGCTGTTAGGATTTGAGTGTCAGACCTCGGTTATCGTCCCTAACGTACAGGTTAGCAGTGTTGTCTTGATATCCTCCTCTTGTATAATACCGAAGTGCTGTTAGGATTTGAGTGTCAGACCTCGGTTATCGTCCCTAACGTACAGGTTAGCAGTGTTGTCTTGATATCCTCCTCTTGTATAATACCGAAGTGTTGTTAGGATTTGAGTGTCAGACCTCGGTTATCGTCCCTGACGTACAGGTTAGGACGAATCATTTCTATCAGTTTTCTGGCGCTCGCTTTACTAAACCTGTATCTGCTTTTGAAGTTTAGGTCGTCGTACTTCACAATAATTTCTATTCTTGGTAGATAAGTTTTTCTACCTCGTCTATTTCACGAATTCTACGCGCTACAGCTACATTCATCACATCATTGTCGCCCATGTTGCAAAGATAGTCCGCCTTTAATCTACCCCTCGGAGACAGATCAAATTTAGCCGGACCAACGTGTTTGTCCCCGGACTATCCCTAATCCTGGTTTATGAATAAGAAAATCGATGATCCACCGTTAGTACACTGGAAGTAGCAAGTTGGTCCGGACCAAGTCTGACTATGAATACGGCCCTTAAAAAACGAAATGAACACCTGAGCTTGAAATCAGCGCCTAGCCAACTGAGTATTTCGTGCGGGTCCGGGGAACAATGCTCCCAAGTGTAGTGTTTAACGCCCGCTTTTATTACATACGGCGCCGCAGGCGGTGACACTGATGGTACATGAGATAAAGATGGAACACCGGTGGAATGAGATGGCGGAGGAAACGAGGTCCAGAAATCTCACTTTGCGGTAGCCTGGGATCGAACCCGGGCCGCCTTGGCGAGAGCCAAGCGGTCTAACCACTGAGCCACGGTGCTCCCAAGGTGTGATGACATTCCCCTATTTGAGTTTCACAAAGCAAGCTGTGGTCATTTCAGCCGCAACTTCAACCTAAATGAATCTTCATTATTGAATAAGAAAACAAGCACTTCTTTTGTTCTAAAACACAGCAGGATTGTCTGCCTGATATCTTCACTACAATTGAAATTTGCTACACACTTAAATATCAAAAGAGGATGACAAGTTAATGAAAGTAGATATACAAAATTCTCTCGATAAACTGGAGGTTTAATTAAAGCACAACGAAGATGGTGCTCATTTTTCATTTGTTAACATAACCTGGCTGTAAATATTGGCTATAACCTTGCAAGAGGCAATGAAACTTTCTTCAGAGCACGAATTTGTGAGAAAAATTGTCAATATGAGGCCCTACTTGTAAACCTTACGGAAACAAATTGAAGGTATGACACTGAGGTTTCATCAAAATGCATTTTAAGATTTCTGGATCTAAACACAAAACGACTACTACACACACTTCTGTGTGTGTCATGGGCCTGCTGTAAGTCAGTGTACAGAATACTTAAAAAACTAATTTACCTTTATATAACTGTTAACCTACGGAAGTTAAAGCCCACATTGTTTATTTCTCATAAACAAAATGTATTCAAAAATCTAGCCACTAGCAGGGAAAACCAGTTTCACCTCGAATGTGCATACCTAAGTTGGGGGGGGGGGGTAACAGTCACAGATAAGTAGGAGTGTGATTAATTCCGTTCTCACCCTCGGAAATCTGTTCCCCAGGTCTAATTTAGCGACTACACGCACTCAGAGTTAATGTCAGTTTATCGCTGACTTATTTCAGATTCATTGAAAGAATTAGATTATCAAAGCACGTTTTAATATAAAATAGAGCAAACGTGTGAAATATAGTTGTGACCTTCTGCTTTCTATTGTACATGTTATAATAAATTTAAACGCATAATTAGTGCTCAAGTAAGATAAGCGTATTTACAAAACTATGTAATATACATAAATGTGTCTCATATGTGGTGCTCGTTTATATAACATCGTCATTAAATATGTTCTCAATCAAATTTACTTTGAAAAGCCTTTCCTTTGACAAGTGCTGCCAGTCCCACAATACTATGATTGTTATTTTGATGTTGGTACTTAAATTTAGAATATATAAATAAAATAACCCACTTCAGAGTAATTGTAGATATAAAAATTATAATTTAAACATTTTTTTTTTTTCAAAAAATTTACTGTATCCGCCATTTTATATTGTGAATTTCGTACCACTCCACAGAAAAAAGAACCGAATTTTACATATTTTGGAGTAAAAAGGTAACATTTATTCCAACTTTCAGAAGTTTTATTCTAAAATTTGTATTACTATTAAGTATGGCTGTGCTTTCTTTCTTGCAAAGTTATGTGAGATCATCTCTATTTGTGTTCTGAATAGTTTTTTCAATGAATTACATTTTTCGTCCAAATGACTGATTCTTTGTATACAATTATAGAATATAAAAACTGACTCCTTAGGTGCAGTTGTGGTTCTGTCTGTGTCAATAACTTGATTGGTATTTTCAAAAAGTTAATGAGAAATTGTAATAAACTGAAGAATGGAGAAAAACTATTATAACTTATTTAATAAATAACTTTATTTGATAAAATCAACTGTAAGATTAAAAAATATATATCAATAACCTGTAAAAATGACAGTCTAATGTGTTAAATGCTTGCTTATAAATTAAGTGATGCATTTATCAGACTTAACATTGATGACAGAGGGCTACTAATCTCACTAAGAACTTCCTGGGGAAAAAATAACGCTGGATATATCTTAACAATGAGGTTTTCTTTCTTTGCAACTTGAGCACTTAGTCCCATCTTTATGTAGAGAATATCATAGCCAAATGGCATTTTACTTTAATTAGAGAGGCATTTGTCTCTTTGCAATGTGTGTATCATGTAATGTTTTGAACATGTGTTTGGGTTGTTCATTAAAATAAAATATAATTGCTCAACATTAGAGCACAGATGGAAGACTTAAAAGCAGTACTCCCAAAATAACCATTGTTTTTAAAATTATCATTATCAATATTATTATTAATAATCTTCAACATCCGTATTATACTACTTTCTGGAAAGATGCGGAGATTCCAAAAAAAGAAATCTTTAATTCTTTATCGACCTTCTAAAATAGAAGAACGAGATATCTTTACTCCCAAAGTCCTCTTCACCAATATTTACAGATGTATTATTTTATCTTGACAGGAATCCTGCGCGGTAGGGATGAGTAGCACCTGTGGTGGGGATAGTGCACCTAGCGCCACAATGCGTCACACGCGTAAGATTACGAGAGGGGAGGGCGGTGCATAAGGTGTCTAAAAACAAATTTCATTCTCGAAGCGAATATTGCAGCTCTTATAAACTAAGTTGTAATTCTTACTATGGTCGTAATCTCCACGCTTTTGTTGGATCTTAAATAGTACATAGGCATTTGGAACAAAACCCTGTTATCCTCCAGCAGGCATGATAAACAACTGTCGGCCTTTCAATATCGCTGCAGAGTCCCTGTAACACATTTCACTCCAGGCATATGGTCCAGTATGTGCTGTATTTATATAAGTTTCATCCATATAAACTATATAAACTTCACTTCGATATCTCCAAATATTTCGAAAATACTTAAGCCTTTTTGCACGTATGGTGTGATGTTCGATTAAAATTTGTCTGTCACACTTAGTGTTTTTTTTTTTTTTTTTCTAAATAATCCTAGCTTCAAAAGAAATCTTCTTAATGTTCAGACACTGCCTTGGAAGTCAGTAGAATTTTTAGCTTCATAAGCACTTTCTTCAAAGTTGGTCTTTGTTTTTCTGTGCTTTAAAAATTATTCATAGTTCGCCTAACTAATTCTAAATTAAAACATCCAAATTAGATTTTGTGCATGTTCTTAATCTTTGTTTACTGGGTATAGAGAAGGACGTTGTTGCACTAGCATCAATGGCTTTTCTTTCATTAATAACTTACCTAAACTGCTTTCAGACACAACTGTTGCCTCAGATACCCTTCCCCAGATTTTTATAGCTGACCCTGACCATTGTTCCTTTTTTATAACTCTATGGATATTGGTTATTACTTCTCGTGTTTTTAAATGTAGCAGTTTATTTCCTAATGTGCTGCTAGGAGGCGTCATTTATAAATGCTCTCTTGGAACCAGGAGACAAGCACATTTTGAAACAAGCTGTAGTAATACCGAGTAGCTCTGCACGTGTTTAGTTGCTCGCAGCTGGTACGCAACTGACCTGCCCTCCCCTCCAGTTGTAACCGTTCTGAGGTATACTCGTCCAGATGAAACTACGCATCGCTCTGCACTTTTCAAGATAAAAAAATGCATCTGTACCAATGTTCCTCCTGTTGGCACTGACTTCGTCTTGGAGTATGGAAACAGTGCTTAATATCCAACAAACTTGTAGAAGTTACATATCAACCAGACTGTTCAAAACATTTAATATGTTCCAAAGTTTATTTTGATTGCTAATATAAATTATAATTCTTATTACAGAAAACAGGCCTGGGCCCTCCAACATGGGGAATCTGATCAGCCAGATCTTGCTGTGCAAGCAGATTACCCCAGACTTCCAGAAAGAAGAACTATGCTCCATCACCAAGGACTCGCAGGACGTGTCGAAGATGGTGCAGGATATGCAAGAGTTCATGCCTCAACAAGAAACGGGCACAGGCAAGTACAGCCAATATCTCCATAAACAACGTATCGATTTTATTGCAACATAAGCTGGATAAGTATTATTAACTACCAACCTGCTTTAAATAAAGTGAAATTTATATACTCGACCACTTCCAAGAGTGATTTGTGTTGACTTTTTCAAGTGACAGAGTGAATTGTTACGAAAAGACATAAATAGTTATTTATGGTATACGGGTTAAACGCAAGATTTTATTTTGTGAGTACGTGTGACTCCGATACGAGCCCACAGGCTGAGACCTACGAACAAAATTATACACTATTTTAAACAGTCCTAAATATTTATACATATGTTATAGATCATATATAAATACGAGAGTTGTCTGAAAAATTTCCAACCTAATAAAGATACAAGATATTTTTTCAGGATTTCTTTTTTCAAAATAGTCTCCTTGTAACTGTACACACTTCTCCCAGCGATGCTCCCATCTCTGTAACCCGTACAAATAGTACTTGGCGTTTTTCTCTACAAAGCAGTTGTTCACGAAGGTGATTGCCTCTTCATTTGACGAAAATCTCTGTCCTCCGAGTGAAATTTTCAGATGAGGAAACGAAAAGAAGTCACTTGGGGCTAGATCTGGTGAGTAAGGTGGATAGTCAAGCAGTTCAAACAGTAATTCGTGGATTTTCGCCATTGTAACGGCTGAGGTGTGACTTTGTGAAACAGGATTTTCTTTTTCTGTAAATGCGGTCGTTTTTCCGCAAGTTCTACCTTCAGCTTGTCAAGTAATGATGCGTAGTATGCTCTTGTAATGGTTTTTCCTTTTTGAAGATAATCGATTAAAATAACTCCATGACTATCCAAAAAAACAGTAGCCATCACTTTCCCAGCCGAAAAAAACAGTTTTTGGTCCTTATGCAGTGGGTTCCCCCTTTGCGGTTCACTGTTTGGATTGTATTTTGCTTCGAGCGTATAATGCGTATCCAAGTTTCATCTATAGTAATTATTGGGCGCCAAAACTCGAATTTATTGCGCCTAAACTGAAGCAACAGAGCGTTGGAAATGTTCATTCCAACACGTTTTTGGTCTAACGTGAGCAAACGAGGCACCCTATGTGCGGACATCTTTCTCGTGTCTAAATGTTGATTTAATATGTGACAAACACGTGCTTTTGACATGTTTATAGCCTCTGCTATCTCTCTTACTTTAATTCGGCAGTCGTCTAGCACCATTTGGTGAACTTTAGCGATGTTTTCGTCGGTAGTTGCAGTTTTTGGACGTCCCGAACGTTCATCGTCTTCCAAGCTCCTACGGCACGTTTAAATTCAGCTTCCCAAAATTTCACTGTGGCAAATGATGCTGCAGAGTCCCTATACACAGAATCCAACTCATCTTTGATTTGTATAGGCGCATTGCCTTTCAAAAACAAATATTTAATGACAGCTCGATACTCGATTTTGTCCATTGTCGTAAAAACACTCACATCAACTCACTCAAACGACTGTTACATAACAACTGAGCGT
Source organism: Mantis religiosa (assembly GCA_030765055.1). Classification (NCBI taxonomy): domain Eukaryota; kingdom Metazoa; phylum Arthropoda; class Insecta; order Mantodea; family Mantidae; genus Mantis; species Mantis religiosa. The sequence goes on along the minus strand of CM060953.1, from coordinate 181,944,903 downwards.
CCAAAATGGCTGAAACTTTGGTGAGTAGCTGTCAACAGATGAACAACGAAATTCATGTTGAGGTCGGAAACTTTTCAGACTACCTTCGTATATGTTGTTGTTTTACCTCTCTCATGGCCATGATATTCATCGGGTTGCGATGTCCATTTGCTTTACGTAGCATCAGTATTGACAACATGTCTTTTAGAAAATCTCAACATTCTATGGAGGAGTGCGAATAATAAAACGATGAAAATAACTTTAAAAAAATAATTAATCGATAGAGTACAACTTTTTCCAAACTTACTCATTTTTCGATAAAACTGAAGTGTTGACTCGCCATTTATACAAGTATTATTTAACTCTGATTCACTGCCTTCTTTCCGCAAGAAACCAAAGTTAGCATTACCGACGTGTTAAAAGTTTTTAGCACTGAATGAAAGAATGTTTTACTTTTAACACAATCGTGAACTAGTAAAAGCTGTCTAAAAATTAGGTTTAATATTAACTGTATCAACTACTTGAAGTTAAACTATTCATTTTACTGCGAGCAAAACCCACGTTCATTCATACTTACATCTAAATGTAATAAACGTCAAAAATGAAAGTAGATTATAGGAATGCAAGTTAAGTTTTATAAAGTGTATGTATGTAGCATGACCGGATCATGAACCTTGGCTTCATTATTCTTCCAGCTTCTCGTATCCGAAAGGCGGTCCCTTTGAGGACGTGCCCAAGTTTAATATTGGCCCGTTGCTACAAGTTATAGGTAAGGTAAATTGTGTTTGTGTATCGATCAGCGGTTGTATTGAGGTTGAGGAAGTAAATGGGTGTATGTCGATAATATGCAATGAAAAGGCAGCATCTTCCGCTAGTCTTCCCGGAGTAATGAGAGTCTGGGCGCTTTCCCACGTTGTCGACACTTCCTTCCCTATCTTGATATCTTTTCAATCATTTTGTTTTAATGCTAAGTAGTGCAAAAGTAAGGTTATGTAACTAAAAATGTATTTAACAGTAATTATACTATTTTTTCTTTCTGTATTACTTTCTTTTTCTTTTCGTTTCACCCTCTTTGGGGTACGTTGAATGATTCATTTCCCTACATGTTGTTCTTTTCTTAGTTCCCAATATTTCTTCATGCTATCTGATCTCTTTTTACTTTCTTCTGCCAAGATAATGGGTTTGGATTTTAATATATATTTATCTTTGAAACTTATATTTATAGTTATTACTGCTACTTCCCAACAGAACATAACCTACAAATATGATTTTGGCCGGTATATGTTTTCGTGATCCAACAACAAAATGTTAAACCTTTCGTCCACAGCTATAGATGACATCCTCAGAACAGAAAAATAACAGGAATTACTTACAACAGCGGGTTCATAAAGATAACGCACATATTGTAGAGTTGTGTACGAAATTCTCTCTGTTGTTTGGAGCATGCAAGTCACTAAATTCACAATTTTAATTCATACTCCAATATTCCATTGCCAGTTATGACTAGTTGTTTTAATAAAGCCTAACTGAACGTTTTTCTTTTCGTTTCACCCTCTTTGGGGAAAACTGAATCAATCATTTCCCTATATGTTAAATTAATTAGAGCCAACTGAAAAATTCAATGCCATGGCCGGGATTTAAACCACGGATCTACTGGTTTCCGTCCAGTCGCTCTGACCATTGAGCTACCATGGTCAACGTGCCTTCCTGACATTAAATTCTCCAATTGACTCATTATATATGAGAACCTTAAGTGGTCCACCGGGAAATATAATGAGTCAATTGGAGAATTTAATGTCAGGAAGGCACGTTGACCATGGTAGCTCAAGGGTCAGAGCGACTGGACGGAAACCAGTAGATCCGTGGTTCAAATCCCGGCCATGGCATTGAATTTTTCAGTTGGCTCTAATTAATCAAAAATCACCCATATACCGGAGTAATGTATTTAAAAGGATTAATTCTTTAAGGATTAATTCCTCAATATAAATTTACATTAAAAAATAATCCCTATATGTTGTTCTTTTCTTAGTTCCCAGTATTTCTTCATTCTATCTTATCTGTTTTTCCGTTCTTTTGCCGAGATAGTGGCTTTGGATTTTAATATAGATTTATCTTTGAACCTTATATTTTCGTTTATAGCTATTACGTTCGCTGTCCCGTCAAGTAATGAATCTTCTGTGATTTATGGAAGAAATCAAAGATTTAAAATAAGACCTGAAGCTTTCCTGGCGACGAATAAACTCACTTTCTTCTCGGTCAGCCAGCCAGGTGAAAAAATGATTAGATATCAACGTTTCGGGAGTGTGCATCTCTCCCATCATCAGGATATTTATAAAATGTTATAACCATAAATGAATCACTGGATACAACACAACTATAAACAAAGACAAAACACTATCAAAATCCGTATTACTGAACAAAAGACTGTTTTCAGTAAATTAAATGCCAGGTCACGAGATGGCGTGAGTATAGAAAATTGTGTCAAAGAAACGTAACTATTTAACTCGATTATCAAGCTGTATTGATCTTTGCTTCTTAAATCGACAGATTTCCATTTTAAGACCGGTTTCCAAGAGGAGCTGAACTGAAACCCAGCATTACGATTAAGCGTGCTCCTTTCAGAGGAAGTGGCCAAAGCCTCCTTAATTCTCCGCTTCCCAGCAACTTGCAGCGCATTGTTCTGATAAAGACCATAGAGCCAATTTTCTGGAGACGACCATCTTGGCAAAATGCAAAACGTTTTGCATTTCAAAGCTAATGTCGTATAGGTAGTCAATAGCTTTTTAAGCATGATTTACTTTGCGGTCTCCTATATCTGCTTCGTATCTAGATAGAACTGTGTAATGAAACCATTTTTAGGAATATTTTTCATAAATCTACAGAAAAGATTACTTTATATTTTTCACTGAAGGTTCTCGCTTTCTGGAAAATGCTTACCTTTTCTATTAAGTTATCATGAATATTGGAATAGCGAGTTTGTGTAATGTGACACTTCACATTACCCACCCTTATACTTCCTTCATTTTTTGAAAATTTTATTGATATGCCATAGGCAAATCTTTTAGGAGCTAATTGATATGTGACTGCTTTGAAACGCAATTACTTTTCCATGATCAGGTAAAGAAAGATAAATTATTGTTTTAATTTCAAATTAACAGCAAGTTTTACGGCCAAATCCACAAAAAAATGTGTTTCGGAATGAAGGACACTTTATAGGATATCCTCGAAAAATTCAGAATAATCATCTTCTTAAGAAAATATGTTAAAAATAAGGTACTTTAACCAAAATCGTTAGAGCCATTCTTCAGAAATCTAAGGTTCCGAAAAATAATTCCATATAAAGTGAAATTTGTAATGGGAGGATTTTCATTAAATTATTCGTGTCACATCATTGGAATATGTTGAATACCAAGTTAAGAGCATTGTTTTGATAACGACCATAGAGCTAATTTTAGGGAGATGACCATCTTGGCAATATGCCAAGCGGAGAATAGAGGAGGCTTTGGCCATTTCCACGCTTAATCGTGATCCTGGATTTCAGTTCAGCTCCTCTTGGAAACTGGCCTTAAAAATGGAAATCCGTTGAATTAAGAAGCAAGGATCAATACAGCTTGATAATCGAGTTAAGTAGTTACGTTTCTTTGACACAATTTTGTATACTCATGCCATCTCCTGACCTGGCAACTAATTAACTGAAAACAGTATTTTGTTCAGTAATGCGAATTTTGATAGTGTTTTGTCTTTGTTTATAGTTGTGTTATATCCAGTATTTCATTTGTGGTTATAACATTTTATAAATATCCTGATGATGGGAGAGATGCACTCTCCCGAAACATTGATATCTAATCATCTTTTCACCTGGTTAGCTGCCCGAGAAGAAAGTGAGTGAAATTAAAGATTTGTTTAGAGTTCATTCTGAGAAGATGGCCATAAAGATTTATCCTGGTTTTTCGCACAGTATTTGAGAGGTTTTTTTTTAATTTTCTTGTAGAGAGTTTCATTTTTGATGTACATTTTCTTATTATCTTGAAACTTTGGTTCTATAATCTTTCTTAATATTTTCCATTCTTTTAATTCGAGCTTCTGTATCTGACCCTTGAAATTCATGTTGAATGTTTCTGATACGTACAGTGTTTCTGGTTTAAGCACTGTTTTATAATGTTTAATTTTGGATCCTCATGATAGTAATTTCTTGTTATAAGTATCTTTTTTTAGTTGGAAAGCTAGTTCAAGTTTATTTTTTCTGGATTCCATTGATTTATTTTCCTTAGTATTCCTACTAATCCATTCTCCAAGATATTTGAACTCTTTTACTATTTCAATCGTTTGTTCGCAGACTTTGATGTGTTTACGAGAGTACTTGTAGTTTAGTTTTCTTCGAAAGAGATGTGAACACCTATTTTACCTGCTTGTTTCTCTAGTTCAAGGATTTGCTCCCTTGCTTCCTCCATTGTTTCAGCAAACAAAGCCATATCATCCGTAAAAGAAATACGATTGATTTTAAAATTTCTCTTTCTGCATCCCAGTCTTATTCTACTTTTCATATTTTTGTTTCACTCTGACTACTTTCTCAAGCACACAGATAAACAACATCGGTGAGAGTCCAACCCCCTGTCGTACCCACGTTATTATTTCAAATGGATCTGATAACACTGGGAAACATTGAAAATGTTTCGGGCTTTAAAATAGAGAATTTACATGTATTTCCATCTGCTGAATTCAAAAATCACCATAAAAATGATAGATTAGCTCCTTCTTTGAAGATAAAGTGATATTTGATTTTTAGAGTGAAGTTTTTCAATTTGGGGGAATTTTTTGGGAGTTGGCACACCTGTCAAATAACAAAACACAGTCAGAGAGAAATTCTGGAAATTAAGTGATGCAAAAGTTAAGGAAGCCATTTTTGTCGGACCACAAATAAGAGAACTTGTAAAGAATCCTGCATTTGACCATATTTTGGAGGATAAGTAAAAGGAAGCTTGGGAAGCCTTCAAGGGTCGTTCATGGACTTTTAGGCAACAAAAGAGATGACAACTACAAGCATTCGGTGACAATGTTCCTCCAAAGATACCGTAACCTTGGATGCAACATGTCCCTTAAGATCCATTTTCTCCACTCCCACCTAGACTTTTTCCCTCCTAGTTGTGGAGCTGTTAGTGATGAACATGGGGAGAGACTCCATCAGGACATTTCTGTTATGGAACAAAGATATCAGGGCCGTTGGAATGAAGTAATGCTTGTGGAATACTGTTGGTCTTTGTACAGGGATTCAGCGGAACTCCATCACAAGAGGCAAGCTAAAAGACGACGAGTATGAGTGAGTGTGTGGTGTTTTAGGGCCCGTCGACAACAAGGTCATTTGGGCCCTAAAAGACTACGAAGTCAATAGGACACCACGTGATTCTCTTCAGACACGACTATCTGCGAAGTATTTTTGCAGCAATTTAGAACTCTTAGCATGTAATTACCAGTTAAAGAAATCAAATGCACTTTCATTATTGTTAGCATGCATCCTTTTCTCTCAATCCGTTAATATGTAATACTTCCACCTTGTGTAAATGATAGAAACTAGAGCGAATAGAAAGTTTTCATTGTCATATTTGTTTTTCTCAAACCAAAATTAGTAGGAATTGCCTCATGAAGTGCTCGAAACAGTCAAAAAAAAATTTGTTTCCCAGTATAATTCACCCATAAATTTAACTTTCGACAAGTATTTGTGATAGTTGCTTTATTGATATTAGTTTTCTTGTCTAAACCAAATTCCTCCAAAATTGACAAACGGAATTCTCTATCAGTTAAATCATATGCCTTTTTTTTAAATCGATGAACGAAATTGCATATATCTTAGCTCTGGACTTTTGATATGTAATAATATTTTTGAGTTGAATATTTGCTCAGTACATGACCTACCCTTTCAGAAACCTCCCTGGTATTTCCCAAGTTGTGGGTCTAACTATTGTTCCGCTCTATTTACAAGGATTTTAGAAAGAATTTTATATGTTACATCCAGCAACGATATTCTTCTATAATTATCTGGGTCTGTTTTGAAGCCTTTCTTGTGAATAGAGTGGATAAGAGCTGTTTTCCACTCTACAGCATCTCTCCTTCTTTCCAGATTTTCTGCCTGTATTCCATTATATAAAACTACGAGGGCTGTACAATAAATAATATTCATAATTTTTTACGGTCATAAATTTTTGCATTAAAATTCAATCTTATTATACTCTGTTAGCTTAATGTGAAACAAACACGCCGTAGTAGTTTCATTGTCGGTATTCCTGGTTCCCACCTGTGAGACCGCTACAATGGAGATAACATGCACTTAAAGTTGATGTTAGAGGAATATCCAGAGTTTCCTTCAAAAGTAATCACTTTTTTTTTTTCAATTTACGTCCTCCAACGTTAAGTCATATCGGACGATAAATGAAATGGGTGAAATGATGCTCAAATGAGTCCAAGGTCCATGGAGCTTAGAGACCCGACATTCGTCTATCCGGATAAGCGAAACTCCCGGGTTAAAACCGTATCCAGGTAACTCACCCTGGCCGAGATTCGAACTCGGGACCTCTTGAACGTGAGGCAGACATGCTACCATCTACGCTACCGAGGCGGGCTACGTCATCACTGCTGATGAGACTTGGCTACATCATTTTGATCCTGAGAGCAAACAGCAAAGCTCATTGTGGAAATCTCCTTCATCACCAACCCTCAAAACAGCAAAAGTGGTTGCTTCTGCTGGGAAAGTTATAGTCATCTCATTCTTTGATATTTATGGAATGGTTTATCAGCATGTTATACCTGCACACACATCAGTAACTGGACAATACTACAGGGATGTCCTGAAAACATTGCAAGTCCATATCAGGCGCAAAAGACCACATTTCCGTGAAGCAGGCTGGATGCTGCACCACGATAATGCGCGGCCGCATATTGCCAATGTTGTTGCTGAATATCTTACAAAAATCAACGTGAAGTACATCTCTCACCCTCCTTATAGTCCGAATTTAGCCCCATGTGACTTTTTTCTATTCCCTAGCTTGAAGAAACGCCTTCGTGGGAGGCATTGTCCGTCATCAGAAGCAGTGGTGAAGGCTGCGGAGGCGATTTTGAAGGATCTCTCATAAATGGTTTCCAGCATGTCTGATGACTGACAGAAACGCTGGGACAAGTTCATCGCATTCAGTGGAGATTATTTTGTGAAGGACCATGAAAATTATGAGGATGAATAAAGGTACCTTGTCAAAAGAGAACTGTGATCATTCATTATTGAACAGCACTCGTACAAACTTCAATCATAATAAAAATGCATATGAGATCCAGTCGATATCACTGGTGGTGATTGAAAATAAATAAAGTTAACAGCGATTTTTCCAAGTTGATCGTTCACAGGAGAGTTACTTTGGATTTTAGGCAGCCTAAAATCGTGCATAAAATTTATTTCGAAATATTTACTTAAAAGTAAAAGCAAAAATATTAAACACAAATGAGCTAAATATGCTCCTTTCTCTAAAACAATTGAACATCGGTTGAACACAATCCTGTTTCCTGTAGATGGAATATTCTGCTTGAATTGAGCTGCCTAAAGTCATTGCATCTTCAACTGTTCATTCTTCACGTTCCTTCCTATATATAGTACTCAAGTACCACTTCTTCTGATCTCAGACGAACGTCTTTCCCTTTTTTTTCCAGAGGATTTTATACTTTTCATTCCATGTTTAAATGTTTCAGTCGTATCACAAATGTATGAATGAGACTACTGATTTTGTCAACACTCGTTCTTTGTGTTAATCCATAAGTATTAATAAATTCGTTTCCAGGTTAAAATAAATATTTTGTTGGTTAATGATACTGTCAAATTCCGTGATCATAGCAGCGCCACCGTGCGCCGAATATCGTCCCGCAGGAGTTAATTTTAATTTTATAGGAACGTCATCGAATAAAGAGGTCTTCAAAGATTATTTCCAAATATTTTAGAATTATTTGTCATTAGTGCAACTTGAAGATACGAAATTTTAAGCAAAATCGTTAGAGTAATTATGGATAAAATCAAAACCATGGAAAAATATTCCATATAAAGGGTAGTTCGTAGCGAATATTTTAAAATCTTTGTGTCACATCCTTAGTACATGCAGAAGTTAAATTCTATGTGAAGCGGATTTCGTTGACTTGGATTATGATGCGATTATGGTGAATGCAGAATAATTTCTCACCTGTGGTGACGATCTTGAAAAAGTCCTGTAGTTTCTCCTGCAACTCTGGATGATTAGGCGCATGTATTAGGTACTTGTTGAGCGATGAGATCTTTTCCTCTCCCAGGATCGTGGTAATGGGGCTGAAAAAGATGGTATTGCTATCTTAAAAGAATGAAAAATACTTTTCTTGTTCAAAGATGGAACTTTAATTTCTCAAAAACAATTTTAAATTCTTTGAAACAATTATAAATATTATTAATGTAGTCTTTTTACAACCAGCGGAAGATTCCACAGTGAACAAATCATTTTGAGAGAAATTATTTGGGGGTTATCTCTTCTTGATCCACAGAGTCTTACTCAATGGAAATGTACCACTTTTTTGGGTGAAATCACAACGTTTTCTTGGCTGTCCCCGTAGCTCAGTCAGTAGAGCACCTACCTGCCGTCCTAGGGGTTCGATGTCCGGCAGTGGAGGTGGGGATTTTGATCCGACCAAGATAATTCCTCATCTTCCCCAGAGTTTGGAAGTATGAATGAGAATGTATACGTAATTTAATGATTACACCCCAAAGAATACGACTAAACACCTTTGATATGTTCCAAAGGAGAACGGCCGGCGATATGACCGTTGGAGTTAACGGCGAGGTATAAATGAAACAAAAAAACTACCTTTTCTTCCTATTGTCATCGATCGCATTTTTGTGTTGGAGCTGACGCAAAGCCAGAGCTGTGCGCGTGGGTAGGAAGGAAAGAGAAACACAGTGGCGCGCAGAGCTGGACGCTTGCTGAGAGAAGGGAAAAACAGAGAGAGGAAGCGGAAGAGAAAGAGAAAAGTCTGGAATCTTCTACTTTTACGATGCCATCGGGAATGTTATCGAATGATGTATACTGCATTCTAGAACAATGACTGGGAGGTATAAATAGCGGCAAAGTGTGAGAAGCAGTCAGTCTACACGAAGGTCTATCCGCGGCGGAGTCCCCGAAGGATCTGTGTTATCCCCGACGCTCTATAGCATCTACGTGGCTGACCTTCCCACTGAACAGCACGTCAACATAGCGCAATATGCTGACGACGTGCTGCTATTTTCCACAAACAGACGCCCACGCAGAACCTTCAACCCCATTCAACGGTATCAAAACTTCCTCCAGGATTGGTGCACGCTTTGGCGATTGTCCATTAACACGGAGGAAAGCCAAGCGATACTGTTCACCAAGCGCCGCTTTCCTGCCAACTTCCCCACATTCACCTGCTTTTGGCAAGGGATTAGGTGGGAGAATTCCATCAAATACTTGGGAGTCAAGCTGGACAAGGGCCTAACTTTTCGGGAGCATATCCAGGAGCAAGCTCATCGGTCGTGTGGTGCCACGGCATCACTATACCCTGTGCTTAGATCTGCGATGTCTGTTTCCCTAAAGTTGCGCCTCTTTATGGCTCTGGTCCTCCCTATCATGCTCTATGCGTGCGAAGTCTAGGGTATGGCCGCAGGCTCAAACCTGGTACTGCTCCAACGTGCACAGAATAAATGTCTTCGGATTATTTATTCTGTATGCACAAGGTTCCCCGTGAGACTATTTCACGAGGCTTCATCCCTCCGCTATGTGGAGGATGAAATTAGGCGCCGGGCGACAAAATTCCTCGACAGTTTGCCTCAACATCAGAGAGCCCTCGTCAGATCCCTTGGGGATTATGTACCTCGTGAGCGTCGCATAAAGCGACACCGGTTACTCCACCGAAATTATGGTTTGTCAGAAGCAAAGAATCATGATAGAGGTCAAAGGAATGTTGGTTCTTTGTTACGACAAGGGGCAAGACCAGTTGAGTTGGGGAAAGTATATAACAAAGCCATGTAAGAAGCAGTGTCCTTAGAAGGTTTCTAAAGGAATTGTCACTTGACGTGTATGAATAGGGAATTGTTTGGATCGTTTACAATGGCGACAAAACAGCCACAAAGGGACTTTGTTTGAAAAAGAGTTTTGAGAGTGAAAGTTAGAGATATATACACGCGCAGCTGTGGTTAGACACCACTCTTCGGCGTGAAGCCGATTTGGCTAGTTCGCGGTTAGGAAGCCATTATAAACAGTCTTCGGCGTGCAGCCGATAAGAGAGGAGTCTGAGACGTGAAACCTATTAGAGCGGTCAACTTGTTCTGTCTTGAATATTTGTCGGGTCATCAAAATTTATCGAGTAATAAACAATTTGCATTCAATAACTCTAAACCGAGATTGGTAACCCTCGGTCGGCAACTTCCATTTCGATGTTTGAAAAGAAGCAGGGAATAAATAATTTGGAGACGGGCATTCCAGTGTTGTAAAATTTCCTTCTCACACCCATCCACGCATACCCTGAGAGAAACCTCATTGCTCGCCAACTTATTTGCTCAACCATAAACATTACCGGTAACCATATGATCCTCATTCCTGCTTTAACTAAATTACAGCCCCCCAATATTAGTTTGGATAATTCAAAATTCTACCTATCTTCTTCCAAGTTCATTAACTTAATCACCAGCGGTGCACGCTGACTGTAGCACCCGGTTCATCATTCTTCGAGGAGCAACAAGCCACCTCCCTTCTCTACACCCACTTAATTTTCACCCGTCATCCTACATCATTCACATCCCGCCACTACGTGGTAAAGCTCTTTCCAGAGCAGGTACACGATATGACCGCCCTTAGGGCTGTTCCAAACAGCCTGCCAGCCTGCAATGAATGAATGAATGAAAAGCAGTCAGTTGTTGTAGTGTGAGTTGTGTGATGGCCGACATTTGAACTGTACCGCAGTGATTCTTTTGTTTTTTTACATGCAGCTAAGCATCGAGTCGACCTTGAAGACTGCTGTTTGTCAAAGTCAGGTCGTTTTTCTGCAGCAAAGGTTGTACAAAGCCTCTGTTTACTGCAATAAAGGGGGCTTTATATTTCTGCAAACAAGACTTTTGTATGGAAAGATAGAGTCAGACTGAAAAATTCAATGTCTTCGCCAGGATTTGAACCACGGATCTTCTGGTTTCCGTCCAGCCGCTCTAACCATTGAGCCATTATGACCAACATGCCGATATGACATTAAATTCTCCAACTGAGTCGTATTAATGGCGATCTACAACGTGTAAGTACTTTAAGGCCCGGGCTTTACAGTTAACCACTATTAGGTCAATTAATAGAAATTAATTGTTCTTTCACATTGGACTCTTATCTTTCCATACTTTAGCCTACACACGGCCAGTGAGAAGGAACAATTAATTTCCAAGACTTTTGCTTCTACCAACCCACGAAGATAGATAAAACAAAGCGATATTTTAGAAAGCGGTCCGTGTGTTTCTTTATATGAATAATGCCGTCATTCAAAATTAAAAACTTGGAGATATGCTAAATGTTGTATTTAACTTTATATTTCTAACAATACTACACAAACATAACCAAGAAAATTGTACATGGAAAATACTAAGATGTACTTAAATGTGGCTAAGTATTTTGCATTAAAATACACATGTTTATATGTATATAAAAAAGGATATTTTAATAGTGTTCATTTTGAATTGTTACGTAAACCTAAAAAATAGTTAAAATATTTGTGAGCAAAACAGAAATATCACGTTAAAATATCCACTTATTTCAAATTTCTTTAGCGTTAATCATTTCCAAAATATATCATTTGCACCTATTGGTTTGAATTTTCGAACACATAACGAACCGCTTTTTAAAGTTCTATACGTTTAACCTTCTTAAATCTGAAAAGAAATGATTAATATATTTAATTCTCGAGGCATATAGAAGAAGAATATTCTATAAATATACCTTGTAGTGGAGTAAATAGAGAAAGTAACACACCATATCTTTGAATTCTAACTTAATCTACTCATGGACTTTACGGATATCGTGCTTGAAACCTCACCGCATCAAGGTGCTTAAAACATGTGTTTTAGAATTTGTTGAAAGACATTACATGTTACGGTTCTGTGATATTCTGTAAATTATGCGAGATAAAAGTTGCTATAAACAGTGCAACAATGTTCTACACGAGAAAATCTTTCAACAGCTTTGAAAATGCAACCAAAGAAAAGAGTCTCAATTAATCTTAAAAGAAATTGCATCCACATCACGTAGCAAGACTTTCTCGACTTATAGAGAGCTTTGTGAACTTGAAGCTTTAGTACGTTCAGGAGTGCATCCACTCACAAGGGAAAGTTACCCTTGCATTAGTCACCGCATGAAATAGTTCCGAATCTTCAGACTCCAGTGGCGATATCGTAAAACTTGAAACATCGAAAAAAATTTACTTATAATTGGTAATTTTCCATTTCAAACTTGTTCATCACAATTGTGCACTAATGTAAACTGTAATCAAAGAATTTTTTTAATTTTACGTCCTCCAACGTTAAGACATATCGGACGGTGAATGAAATGGGTGAAAGGATGCTCAAATGAGTCCAGGGTCCATGGAGCTTATAGCCAACCGACATTCGTCTTTAAGGATAAAGGAAAACTCCGGAAAAAACATATCCAGGCGGCTCACCCTGATCGAGATTCGAACTCCGGACCTCTTGAACGTGAGGCGGACACGCTACCATCTACGCTACCGAGGTGGGCTGAAAGAATAGTGTCACACTTGTCCTGCTAAATGTATGGAAAGATAGAGTCAGACTGAAAAATTCAATGCCATGGCCGGGATTTGAACCACGGATCTTCTGGTTTCCGTCCAGCCACTCTAACCATTGAGCCATTATGACCAACATGCCGATATGACATTAAATTCTCCAACTGAGTCGTATTAATGGCGATCTACAACGTGTAAGTACTTTAAGGCCCGGGCTTTACAGTTAACCACTATCTCCATCAAAGTCAGTAATCAGAAATTTCTAACCTTATTTTGCAGAAAACTTTTGCAAAAACCCGTTTTTTCTCTTATATACTACCCTATACTTACAAAACTGATAATACTTACATATTTCGCAGAGCTTGCTATATATAATTGAAGACATGACTTTCATAAGTGTACAAGTCCACTTTTTGGCACTATATGAGCTGTAATCTTCTCACCGAGTTCTATCGTATGGCATTAAAACATCTCAAGTTTCAGGTATTTCCACTTGCTAATAGTGAGTTTCATTGCTACACGTGGCTTGTGCTGTACTAGAACTCAGAAAGGCATCGTGGGCATAAGTATAATAAAGTAATCATTCAAGAACATTTAAGTATGTGATGTTCAACTGTCTATGATCAAGGACTATAAGATGGCTTTAGCAGAGGCTGAAACTACACTTTCTTAAAGCACTATTCGAAGACTTTTGTTTCACCCGTGAAAATAACGATATATCTCCTAGGTGTAACCACCCCGTTATAACACATACTAAACATTTTATCCATTGCGTATTATGTTTCGCTTTACGGATTTATAATTATTTGGCAGCTATTACCTGATATATCACAAGAAAATCAATTATATTTGCAAAATTATACAATGTTTCCCATGCTGCCATTTCTTTATTTCCTTTCAAGTTCAGGAACAACACTGCCATCTTAAACAACTAGCACCAAAATGTATTCTATAGGACATATCTGTAACTACCACGTTCATTTGAATCGCGCTAATAATACTCTGTGATTTGTATCAGATAATTCTAAAAGAGGTAAAATCAAGTAGAAGTGGCATTCGTTCCAGTAAAAATAAAATGCTTATGTTCATCTAACGGTTGCAGAAGTCTGAGACATACAAAACTCGAGTATGGTGGACAGTCACAATGAAAATTACTGTCGCATTATTTGTTGCAGCCACAATAAAATTAGCAATAAGGTATCTAAACATGTTTAAATGTATTAACATGAAATAGATCGATAAATAAACATTTTTAAGATTATTTTGTACAAAACATTTTTAAGATTATTTTGTACAAAAGCGTAGAAAGTCATGCTTGTGCAACACGAAAGATTTTTAAAATTTTAAAATTATACCTATAATAATAAAGCATACTTATGAGGTTCTTTTGGAAATTCGAAATGTTTGCCCTCATGTGGAAAATAATTGTATTACGCATGCTATATTTCAAAACAGGGCCAGTTTTGACTTTTTCTGTCGTTCAGCTATGTTACGTAGACATATTATTTCGGGCAAATTTCTACAATTTGAGTTCATCATAAATGTTTTCAACCCCAATGGAAGCCAAAAATAGTGTTTGTACGTGTAGCTATACGTGAATAACAGCCCAAATGGACTGCACTGAACTAGACTAGGTCACGGAGGTCCGTACTTGGTCTATTGTATCTATATCCTCAAGTGGGACATCTCCGGGAGGAGGGATGAGGCGAGGAGAGACAGAAGGAGGCCGTTCCAAGAAGTCACCACAGTGCAGGGGGCAAGCTCTCTCTACACTTGACCAGTTGGAAACTCCCCGTCAGGCCGCCCAGATGGGACAGAGAGTTGCCTAAAAAGTCTCGGGTGGTAGCCTGCACACCACCCTCACGAGGTAGTTAGGTAGTCTTCTCTGCGGTGTTGACGCGAGCAAGTGGCCATCCACTTCCACCCTGTAATGGAGAGGCCTTCTAATGGAAAAGGTGTTGGCCTACTGGAAATATCCACGGAGATACCGTTCCTCCCTGGTCATAGATTCAATTCCCCCACCGTGGTCCTGATACGGCGCACCAGGACGGCCCGGAGATATCCCACCGGAGGAGGAAGTGTTTGCCAGGAGCATATCATTATTCCATGCAACGCCGAGACATCCGCCGACACTTCTACCCTAAAAGAGTCCTGTAGTGGAGGGGATCCGTCCCCTTCAGCTGCCGAGGTGCGGGCACTGCGGACCCCTAGCACTCGTGGTACCTCTGACGTTACTAGAGGAATCTCCAGCCGAACTGCCGAGCCCCTCCCGTCGGGGAGTTGTTCAGATTGGGTTGGTCTCGAGGGGGCAGTGTGTTCCCGACACCCACGGGGAATTGGGTACCTCCGGCCAGGCTACGGTCGCCCGGAGAGGGTAGAGGGTTGCCCGCGTACTAGCCTGCAGAGTTAGTAGAAGGTGTGCTAGATCACCAGGCGGCCCCACCGAGGTTTTCAGTAGTCTTCCCTCCGGGGTTGACGCGCCTAAGTGGCGTATCCACTTCCACCCGTCTTGACGTTCTAGTCGATGGGGGGGCCTTTTTAGACTCAAGGTATTGCCCGATGGAAAAAACCCCGGAGTTTTCCATCGCTCCTGGGTATA
>CM060953.1:181889548-181928542 GCA_030765055.1 Mantis religiosa | reverse complement strand
GAAGAAGAAGAAGAAGAAGAAGAAGAAGAAGAAGAAGAAGAAGAAGAAGAAGAAGAAGAAGAAGAAGAAGAAGAAGAAGAAGAAGAAGAAGAAGAAGAAGAAGAAGAAGAAGAAGAAGAAGAAGAAGAAGAAGAAGAAGAAGAAGAAGAAGAAGAAGAAGAAGAAGAAGAAGAAGAAGAAGAAGAAGGAAGAAGAAGAAGAAGAAGAAGAAGAAGAAGAAGAAGAAGAACTCCCTTAGTTACTAAGAGCGGTACAGATATCAAGTATTTCTTAAAAAGTATTTTCCCTGAGACCTCGGTATCCACCCTTGGGTGGAAGAGAAATTAATGCTGTTTTAATAAATCCTTTCGAAGAAGCAATTTTAGAATCAGAAATAGACGTGTGCAACATTAGGGAACATATTTAGTGCATGTACCTGGGAATTTAAGCGTATACCAGGTTGTTTGAAAACCATTAATTCTAAAATAAAGAATAACATTTTACACATGAGTCGAACTTCTAAGTAGTTTGCTGGAAAATGGTGACGCAGTTGGAAAATTTAGAAATTACTTTTGAAACCCTTATGGATTACCAGAAAAAATATGTCAGGGAATTCAGAAATGAATTTTGAAACACTTGTGATTGCCCGGGAATATGTAAATGAATTACGGGATTTAAAAATGATTTTGGAAACTACTTTGGAATATAAAGTACGAGAATGGGTCAAAAAGTAATGCCTCCTATCTTTTCCCTTAAATAAGCAAGTTATGTGAAAACTTTGAATTTGGCGCAATTCCTCAAACCATCTTCTCCAATCCCCTGCTGTAGTAACTTTCTAAGTCAACAGGTGGCAGCACTGCATACCCTTGCAAAATGGCTGACATCCACATTAGTATTAGACAGCGTTCTGTGATTGAATATTTGACTGCGGAAGGTGAAACGCCAATTCGCATTCACGAAAGGCCAAAAAAATGTGTAGGGTGATGCAACGGTGAATGTCAGCACTGTTAGACGATGGGTTCGTCGCTTTAACGAAGCTGAAGGGCAAACACCATTGGCAGATCAAAAGCGAAGCGGCAGGCCGGTGACTGCATCACATCATTTGTGGTGATCGCCGTGTAACAACAGGCGAATTGTGTCGCATTACCTCCCTCAGTAAAGGCAGTATGATGACGATTATTCAAAAAGTGGGTTACTCAAAAGTTTGTTCACGTTGAGTACCAAGAATATTAACCGCCCAAAACAAAGAAACGAGAAAAACAATAACCTCCGAACACTTGCAGCGCTTCCATTTGGAGGGAGAGGAGTTTATGAAAAAATCTGTTACTGGAGACGAAACGTGGGTTCATTTTTTGAACCTGAATCAAAGAGGCAGTCAATGGAATGGCATCACACAACGTCGCCGGAAAAAAAAATCAAAACTCAGCGGTCGGCAGGGAAAGTTATGGCGACAGTGTTTTGGGATGCAGAGGGTGTGCTTATGATTGATTTTTGGAGCAGGGATGCACAATAAATTCTGTCCTATATGTCAAAACTCTCAAAAATCTGAAAGCACGTCTTCGCCGAGTTCACCCAACACAAACTATGGCGGATGTTCTTCTTTTGCATGACAATGCAAGACCACACACCAGCCGTTACACCGCTGCAGAAATTGAGAAATTGGGATGACAAGTCTTACCTCATAGCCCTGACTTGACACCATCAGACTTCCATCTGTTCCGTCCACTAAAGGAAACTCATCGTCGGATTCATTTTGAAGATGAGGAGACTGTGAAAACGTCCGTGCGTCAATGGCTTAGGAAGCAAGACCGTGTGTTTTACCACACTGGAATACATGCCCTAGTTAAAAGGTGGACCAAAACTGTGGAAAAGGACGGAGATTATATTGAATAGTGACAAATTAATCGTCAATGTTGTAGTTTTCAAGCTATGTAAATTGGATTCAATTTTCATGGCAATTAAAAGAGAGAAAAAATAGGAGGCATTACTTTTTTACCCCCCCCCCTCGTACTTAGAACTGCAAAACATGATATTGAGTAATTTCTTTTGCTAATTCTTTTAGGTTTACCGAGAAAACTATGAGTCAGTTTCGGAATTTTAAAATTAATTTTGAAATCACTATGGTTAATCCAGGTTAATATAAGACCATTGGAAATTTATAAAGGAATATTTTTAAATTACATACTCCAACGTTGTCATATCGGACGATGAACGAAATGATGTTCAAATGAGTACAGGTTGCATTGTTCTAGGCTGATTTGAGCATCATTTCGCCCATTACATTCATCGTCCGATATGACGATATGACATAAATAAAAAGAAATTGAATCCCCGAGTTACCTTAACCAACTTTGTCCGCTGTAGTAGCGGTATTTATTTTTGCCCGTTTGCAGTACTGATTAAGTAACTATCACAACAACAAGGAGGATTATGGATGTATGGATGTGTGTAGGTATTTTATTATTGTACAGGTTTCTGTGGAAATTTCAATGCGCATTTGTTATAAATCTATCTTAAACGAACTTAAAAAATAAGAAAATGCCAGAAATGGAACAACTACATACCTCCTTTCCGTAAAAAAACCTGGATTTCTCACTTAGACTGAAGAAACACAATCGTATTAGACCGTTAATTGCCTCATGTAATTAACTTCTTCACCTACAAAGGTCGTTCCAACACAATAACACTACGGTCCTCTAGCGAGCAGATTTTGAAAAACTAATGCCAGTTGCCCCCCAATTCCAATCACCCGCTTACCTTACTAGTTATCCAAAAGCCATAGAGTAAGATATTCCCGGAAAAGTTCATTTGTCATCAAAATATTTTTACACATGCGGTATCTCAATCAAAATTGTTATAGTCATTTCTGAGAAATAAAATTCCAAAACGTTTTCAAGTGTAGTCTCCGGTTAAGGAATTTATTTAAAATCTTAGTTTTTGAGCCAAATACTCACACTAACAAACACATGAGTTTTTCTACGATTGTTTACTGTTTTAGTCAGTGAGAATTAAAATATGGATTTTCGGTGAATGGACCTTAGAATGGACTTACGAAACATTCCTTACTCAGAAAATGTATTCCAGAATGAAAATGCTAGTGAATTTCAAGAAGTAAATAAACAAACACAAGGTCATAAACATAAATATTTGGGGTTTATTTTAAACCTACATCACTCATTAGGTACAAATTGAGGAGGACTCATAGCAAAATTGTCCTTCTGGGTATCATTTACCAAAAGATGTTGCACTTTGATTTTATGTGGCCCCGATGAAACATTTAAAGCAGACAGGATAACGGCAAGAATGGGTTTGTATCAGCAACAAACAGGACGTTCTCATTTGTATTCTGTCCAACTGGTTGAGCCTGCTACCGTCAACTGTCAAGCCCATGTCTGTTTTGATCGAAACACCGGCAGATGGAACAGTCTCCGATTGTGCCACGTTTTCCCCTCCAAATTAGTTGACAAGTGAAACGCCAAGTGCTGGGAAAACACTCTTTCATCGTGAAAAAGCAGACAAATGCAAGACAGATAAACAGTGGAGCGCAACAGGCACGGCCAGTCCTTGTAAATAATTGAGAAGTCGACCTGTTGGAAGCCGTTGGGGCAAATGCTAATTCCCCCAGTGACTTTATTTTGCGCCCCTCGACCGAGTGCTGTATTAATGAACGCAATTACAGCAACTTCAATTCCAATGCATCGATTCGAACAAATTAACGAACTTTTTAATTATTTTCGATGTCGGCAGCCATATTTCATTGACAATAAAATCTAAGTGTCAGTGTGTCTCACATCTGGCAGAATCGTTATTATGCACCGAAGCGGAACAGCACCACATTGTTTCCTTTTTGGGGTGGAGGGGGTGCACTCTCGTTAGCAACTCGCTGTTTGCTTTCCAGTTTTCACATTAGTGATTTCAGCGCCAGATAATTTTGCAGTAATCATCAAATCTAAATATAATTCAGCATTTAATTGGATCACCTCTTTATGTGGCATTAATTCTAACCACAGCATGGTTTCTGTCTTCTATCCACCTGAAAGGTTTCCTTTTAAAGAGAGACTAAAAATAATCTAAAATATATTTTAGTTCTTTATGTGGTCTTGTCGAATGGAATCCCTTCTTTAGTTTAATATCTGTGACTGTAAATTGCACAAATATGTAATACGTCTTATTGCGTGATTCTATTTATTAGATCCTCAATTTTAGAACTATGCAGCGCCACGGACACATTTAATTCCATTTCTCAGCGTGGGTAGCGCCACAAGAGCTTTATCTCTGATGCCTTCTGGTACACACCTCCAGTAGCTTTCATGGCCCATTATGATGAATTATATACGACTTCAGGTCTGATCACAATCTTGTCGGGTTTAATAACGCATTTGCTGGGAGCATGCCGTCTTTTAACCATTATTTCTAATACAATTTCGGCAACGTATCTTAGTCCATGTTATCGAGGAGAACTCTTTTAAGATATCAAACTCCGTGTAAATTCTGCTACACTGTATAGCGTCTTGCAGTCCCTGTTTTACTTATCTTCTAGAGTCACCTTTTATTGAGTTTCTGCACCTTATGTTCGGCTCAAGGCTCTTAAATATACATTTTTCCGAGTTGTAGTTCCGAGTTTGTAGTTTTTAACTAGCAAAAAAATATTTTTATTCATTAACGACACCATAAATTGAAAGGGGCATATAGTCCTAGGAATTCTTCCCGAAATTGTTGCATGCCAGTAAATCTACTGTCACTGTTAACTACACTTAGGACCGTATTCATAGCTATCACTTTGATCTAGACTATCTACCGACTCACCTGGCCCGGACAAAAGCGGTCTAACTTTTTGGTATTCATAGACGATAAAAGCCTCGGAACAAGTAAAGCCGTGGATCAGCAAGGAGCAAATGTTACACGATGTAGAACGGTTCTTCTGCGTATATGCGAGTCCCATAGAGTGCTAAACAAATGACAGTGTACCTACAAGTTTATAAATCTCTGTGGTAGTTTCACAGTTGTTTCTTAATTATCCTTACGGTTGCTGCTGCTATTTGAGGTTCAGTAACAGTAACTGTGAATATGGATAATATGAAGAAGCGTGCTATCAATTGTAAGAGGAAGACCAATGTTTTCTCTAGTCCAAAAAATGAACATTATAGAAAATAAATCCCTGTCGACGAATACAAATATGAGAAAGGAGGAAGGATGGAGGGGAATTTATAACGATATCCTCCTCATGTATAGTACCGAAGTGCTGTTAGGATTTGAGTGTCAGGCCTCGGTTATCGTCCCTGACGTAAGGACGAATCATTTCTATCAGCTTTCTGGTGTTCGCTTTACTAAACTTGTATCTGCTTTTGAAGTTTAGGTCGTCGTACTTCGCAATAATTTCTATTCTTGGTAAATAAGTTTTCCTCCGTCGTCTATTTCACGAATTCTACGTTTTACAGCTACATTCATCACATCATTGTCGTCCATGTTACAAAGATAGTCCGCTTTTAATCTACCCCTCGGAGGCGAACCAAAATTTGAGCCGGACCAACGTGTTTGTCTCCGGACTATCGCTAATCCCGGTTTATGAATAAGAAAATCGATGATCCATCGTTAGTCCACCGGAAGTAGCAAGTTGGTCCGGACCAAGTCTGACTATGGATACGGCCCTTAAAGACCAAAATGAAACCCTGACCTTGAAATCAGCGCCTAGCCAACTGACTATTTCGTGCGGGTCCGGAGAACAGTGCTCCCAAGTGTAGTGTTTAACGCCCGCTTTTACTACATATGGTGCCGCAGGCGGTGACACTGATGATACATGAGATGAAGATGGAGCACCGGTGGAATGAGATGGCGGGGGAAACCGGAGGTCCAGAAGAAAACCCGCCCCAGTGCCGTGTTGTCCACCATCTCACTTTGCGGTCGCCTGGGATCGAACCCGGGCCGCCTTGGTGAGAGCCAAGCGGTCTAACTACTGAGCCACGGTGCTCCCAAGGTGTGAATGGCATTCCCCTATTTGAGTTTCACAAAGCAAGCTGTGGTGATTTCAACCGCAACTTCAACCTAAATGAATCTTCATTATTGAATGAGAAAACAAGCACTTCTTTTGTTGTAAAACACAGCAGGATTGGTTGCCTGATATCTTCACTACAATTTTAATTTGCTATACACTTTAATATCAGAATAGGAGACAAATTAACGAAAGTAGATATACAAAATCCTCTCGATAAACTGGAGGTTTAATTAAAGCACAACGAAGATGGTGCTCATTTTTCATTTGTTAACATAACCTGGTTGTAAATAACTATAACCTTGCAAGAGGCAATGAAACTTTCTTCAGAGCACGAATTTGTGAGAAAAAATGTCAGTATGAGGCCCTACTTGTAAACCTTACGGAAACAAATTGAAGGTAAGACACTGAGGTTTCATCAAAATGCATTTTAAGATTTCTGGATCTAAACACAAAACGACTACGTTAACTTCTGTGTGTGTCATGGGCCTGCTGTAAGTCAGTGTACAGAATACTTAAAAAAATTAATTTACCTTTATATAACTGATAACCTACGGAAGTTAAAGCCCACATTGTTTATTTCTCATAAACAAAATGTATTCAAAAATCTAGCCACTAGCAGGGAAAACCAGTTTCACCTCGTATGTGTATACCTAAGTGTAACTGTCATAGATAAGTAGGAGAGTGATTAATTCCGTTCTCACCCTCGGAATTCTGTTCCCCAGGTCTAATTTAGCGACTACGCGCACTCAGAGTTAATGCCAGTTTATCGCTGACTTATTTCAGATTCATTGAAAGAATTAGATTATCAAAGCACGTTTTAATATAAAATAGAGCAAACGTGTGAAATATAGTTGTGACCTTCTGCTTTCTATTGTACATGCTACAATAAATTTAAACGCATAATTAGTGCTCAAGTAAGAGAAGCGTATTTACAAAACTATGCAATATACATAAATGTGTCTCATATGTGGTGCTTTACTTTGAAAAGCCTTTCCTTTGACAAGTGCTGCCAGTCCTCCAATACTATGATTGTTATTTTGATGCTGGCACTTAAATTTAGAATATATAAATAAAATAACCCACTTCTGAGTAATTATAGATATAAAAATTATAATTTAAACATTGTTTTCAAAAAAAGTACTGTATCCGCCATTTTATATTGTGAATTTTGTACCACTCCACAGAAAAAAAACAGAATTTTACATATTTTGGAGTAAAAAGGTAAAATGTATTCCAACTTTCAGAAGTTTTATTCTATAATTTGTATTACTATTAAGTACGGCTGTGCTTCCTTCCTTGCAAAGTTATGTGAGATCATCTCTATAGTTTTTTCAATGAATTACATTTTTTGGCACAAATGACTGATTCTTTGTATACAATTTTAGAATATAAAAACTGACTTCTTAGGTGCTATTGTGGTTCTGTCTGTGTCAATAACATGATTGGTATTTTCAAAAAGTTACTGATAAATTGTAATAAACTGAAGAATGGAGAAAAACTATTATAACTTATTTAATAAATAACTTTATTTGAAAAAATCAACTGTACGATTAAAAAATATATATCAATAACCTGTAAAAATGACAGTCTAATGTGTTAAATGCTTGCTTATAAATTAGGTCATGAATTTATCAGACTTAACATTGATGAGAGAGGGCTATTAATCTCACTAAGAACTTCCTGGGGAAAAAATAACGCTGAATATGTCATAACAATGAGGTTTTCTTTCTTTGCAACTTGAGTAGTTAGTCCCATCTTTAAGTTGAGAATATTATAGCCAAATGGCATTTTCCTTTAATTAGAGAGGCACTTGTCTCTTTGCAATGTGTGTATTATGTAATGTTTTGAACATGTGTTTGTGTTGTTCATTCAAATAAAATATAATTGCTCAACATTAGAGGACAGATGGAAGAATTAAGAGCAGTACTCCTAAAATAACTATTGTTTTTAAAATTATCATTATCAATATTATTATTCATAATCTTCAACATCCGTAGTTACCTACTTTCGGGAAAGATGCGGAGATTCCAAAAAAAAAAAAAAAAAAGAATTCTTTAATTCTTTATTGACCTTCTATAAAAGAAGAACGAGATATCTTTACGCCCAAAGTCCTTTTCACCAATATTTACAGATGTATTATTTTATCTTGACAGGAATCCTGCGCGGTAGGGATGAGTAGCAACTGTGGTGGGGATAGTGCACCTATCGTAACAATGCATCACACATGTATAAGATTACGGGAGGGGAGTGCGGTGCATAAGGTGTCTAAAAACAAATTTCATTCTCGAAGCCAGTTTTGCAGCTCTTATAAACTTAAGTTGTAATTCTTACTATGGTAGTAATCTCCACGCTTTTGTTGGATCTTAAATAGTACATAGACATTTGGAACAAAAACCTGTTCTCCTTCAGCAGGAATCATAAACAACTGTCGGCCTTTCAACATCGCTGCAGAGTCCCTGTAACGTATTTCACTCCAGGCATATGGTCCAGTATGTGCTGTATTTATATAAGTTTCATCCATATAAACTATATAAATTTCACTTCAATATCTCCGAATATTTCGTAAATACTTAAGCCTTTTTGCACGTATGGTGCGATGTTCAATAAAAATTTGTCTGTCACGCTTAGTGTTTTTTTTTTTTTTTTTTCAAATAATCCTAGCTTCAAAAGAACTCTTCTTAATGTTCAGACACTGCCTTGGAAGTCAGTAGAATTTTTAGCTTCATAAGCACTTTCTTCAAAGTTGGTCTTTTTTTTCTGTGCTTTAAAAATTATTCATAGTTCGCCTAACTACTTCTGAATTAAAACATTCAAATTAGATTTTGTGCAGTTCTTAATCTTTGTTTACTGGGCATAGAGAAGGACGTTGTTGCACTAGCACCAATGGCTTTTCTTTCCTTAATAACTCTCCTAAACTGCTTTCAGACACAACTGTTGCCTCAGATACCCTTACCCAGATTGTTATAGCTGACCCAGACCATTGTTCCTTTTTTATAAATCTATGGATATTGATTATTACTTCTCGTGTTTTTAAATGTAGCACTTTATTTCCTAATGTGCTGCTAGGAGGCGTCATTTATAAATGCTCTCTTGGAACCAGGAGACACGCACATTTTGAAACAAGCTGTAGTGTTACCGAGTAGCTCTGCACGTGTTTAGTTGCTCGCAACTGGTACGAAACTGACCTGCCCTCCCCTCCAGTTGCAACCATTTTGAGGTGGACTGGTCCAGATACCACTGCGCATCGCTCTGCACTTTTCAAGATAAAAAAATACATCTGTACCAATGTTCCTCCTGTTGGCACTGACATCGTCTTTGAGTATGGAAACAGTGTTTAATATCCAACAAACTTGTAGAAGTTACATATCAACCAGAATGTTCAAAACATTTAATATGTTCCAACATTTATTTTGACTGCTAATCTAAATTATAATTCTTATTACAGAAAACAGGCCTGGGCCCTCCAACATGGGGAATCTGATCAGCCAGATCTTGCTGTGCAAGCAGATTACCCC
This sequence comes from Mantis religiosa, assembly GCA_030765055.1. Taxonomy (NCBI): domain Eukaryota; kingdom Metazoa; phylum Arthropoda; class Insecta; order Mantodea; family Mantidae; genus Mantis; species Mantis religiosa. Next base: position 181,919,056 of record CM060953.1, on the reverse strand, counting down.
AGACTTCCAGAAAGAAGAACTATGCTCCATCACCAAGGACTCGCAGGACGTGTCGAAGATGGTGCAGGATATGCAAGAGTTCATGCCTCAACAAGAAACGGGCACAGGCAAGTACAGCCATTCTTTCATTCCTTCATCGATTTTGTTCAAATATATGCTGGATAAGTATTATTAACTACCTGTTTTAAATAAAGTGAAATCTATATCCTCGACCACTTCCAAGAGTGATTTGTGTTGCCTTTTTCACGTGCCAGAGCGAATTGTTACGAAAAGACATAAATAGTTATTTATAGTATACGGGTTAAACGCAAGATTTTATTTTGTGAGTACGTGTGATTCCGATACGAGCCCACAGGCGGAGACCTACCAACAATTATACACTACTTTAAACAGTCCTGAATATTTATGCATATCTTATAGATTATATATAAACAAGAGGGTGGTCTGAAAAGTTTCCGACCTAATAAAGATAACAGATATTTTTTCAGGATTTTATTTTTATTTTTCAGCATAGTCTCCTTGTAACTCTACACACTTCTCCCAGCGATGCTCCCATCTCTGTAACCCGTCCAAATAGTACTCGGCGTTTTTCAACATAGTCTCCTTGTAACTCTACACACTTCTCCCAGCGATGCTCCCATCTCTGTAACCCGTCCAAATAGTACTCGGCGTTTCACAACATAGTCTCCTTGTAACTCTACACACTTCTCACAGCGATGCTCTCATCTCTGTAACCCGCCCAAATAGTACTCGGCGTTTTTCAACATAGTCTCCTTGTAACTCTATACACTTCTCCCAGCGATACTCCCATCTCTGTAACCCGTCCAAATAGTACTCAGCGTTTTTCAACATAGTCTCCTTGTAACTCTACACACATCTCCCAGTGATGCTCCCATCTCTATAACCCGTCCAAATAGTACTCGGCGTTTTTCAACAAAGTCTCCTTGTAACTCTACACACTTCTCTCATCGATGCTCCCATCTCTGTAACCCGTCCAAACAGTACTCGACGTTTTTCAACATAGTCTCCTTGTAACTCCACACACTTCTCACAACGATGCTCTCATCTCTGTAACCCGTCCAAATAGTACTCGGCGTTTTTCAACATAGTCTCCTTGTAACTCTACACACTTCTCCCAGCGATGCTCCCATCTCTCTAACCCATCCAAATAGTACTCGGCGTTTTTTAACATAGTCTCCTTGTAACTCTACACACTTCTCCCAGCGATGCTCCCATCTCTCTAACCCATCCAAATAGTACTCGGCGTTTTTTAACATAGTCTCCTTGTAACTCTACACACTTTTCCCAGCGATGCTCCCATCTCTCTAACCCATCCAAATAGTACTCGGCGTTTTTAACATAGTATCCTTGTAACTCTACACACTTCTCCCAGCGATGCTCCCATCTCTGTAACCCGTCCAAATATTACTCGGCGTTTTTCAACATAGTCTCCTTGTAACTCTACACACTTCTCCCAGCGATGCTTCCATCTCTGTAACCCGTCCAAATAGTACTCGGCGTTTTTCAACATAGTCTCCTTGTAACTCTACACACTTCTCCCAGCGATGCTCCCATCTCTGTAACCCGTCCAAATAGTACTGGGTGTTTTTAAACATAGTCTCCTTGTAACTCTACACACTTCTCTCAGCGATGTTCTCATCTCTGCAACCCGTCCAAATAGTACTCGGCGTTTTTAACATAGTCTCCTTGTAGCTCTACACACTTCTCCCAGCGATGCTCTCATCTCTGTAACCCGACCAAATAGTACTCGGCGTTTTTCAACATAGTCTCCTTGTAACTCTACACACTTCTCCCAGCGATGCTCCCATCTCTGTAACCCGTCCAAATAGTACTCGGTGTTTTTCAACATAGTCTGCTTGTAACTCTACACACTTCTCCCAGCGATGCTTCCATCTCTGTAACACGTCCAAATAGTACTCGGCGTTTTTCAACATAGTCTTCTTGTAACTCTACACACTTCTCCCAGCGATGCTCCCATCTCTGTAACCCGTCCAAATAGTACTCGGTGTTTTTCAACATAGTCTCCTTGTAACTCTACACACTTCTCTCAGCGGTGTTCTCATCTCTGTAACCCGTCCAAATAGTACTCGGCGTTTTTCAACATAGTCTCCTTGTAACTCTACACACTTCTCCCACCGATGCTCCGATCTCTGTAACCCGTCCAAATAGTACTCGGCGTTTTTCAACATAGTCTCCTTGTAACTCCACACACTTCTCACAACGATGCTCTCATCTCTGTAACCCGTCCAAATAGTACTCGGCGTTTTTCAACATAGTCTCCTTGTAACTCTACACACTTCTCCCAGCGATGCTCCCATCTCTCTAACCCATCCAAATAGTACTCGGCGTTTTTCAACATAGGCTCCTTGTAACTCTACACACTTCTCCCACCGATGCTCCTATCTCTGTAACCCGTCCAAATAGTACTCGGCGTTTTTCAACATAGTCTCCTTGTAACTACACACTTCTCCCAGCAATGCTCGCATCTCTGTAACCCGTCCAAATAGTACTCGGCATTTTTCAACATAGTCTCCTTGTAACTCTACACACTTCTCCCAGCAATGCTCGCATCTCTGTAACCCGTCCAAATAGTACTCGGCGTTTTTCAACATAGTCTCCTTGTAACTCTACACACTTCTCCCAGCAATGCTCGCATCTCTGTAACCCGGTCAAATAGTACTCGGCGTTTTTCAACATAGTCTCCTTGTAACTCTACACACTTCTCCCAGCAATGCTCGCATCTCTGTAGCCCGTCCAAATAGTGTCACACCCTACATTAGAATAGATTTAATATTTATTAGCTTTGGGGGGGAATCCGTAGCGGTAGAGCTAAACCATCTCAACAAACACTAGTTACACCACGCGGTAGGGTGGACATGTTATTTTACTGATAACTAGCTTACCTGCATGGTGGTGAAAGGTGGAAGGTCCAGCGAAGGAAAACTCACAAATGCATTTTAAAAAGAGGTTTAATAATTCCAGACAACTTACATTCAATGAGGCTTGTGTTCCGGAGGGTTGCTACAAACACATCCTCTCACTCTGGTGGCGGCCGGTCGTCTCTGGAAGAAGAGGATGTGCCAACCCCCTCCCCCAGCGCAGCCAACGAACAAAGTTAAGCCAGTGGCGACAGGTCTGACAACCCATACAGGGTTGTCACACCTCCCCCCGGACCACAAGCTGTTGACCCAGGGTCAACAGAACAATTAATAACAAATGAAAAGAAACTCGCTCGAGTGATGGAACAAAAAAAAAATTAGCATACAAACATCACAAACAGTATTACACACATAACTCTTGTCTCTTGACGTTACACATTCGTTTCTTTACTCCAGTGTCTGTCTATAACTTTAATTAAAAAGCCCTAAAAGAAAAATAAATGAAGTTCAGCATTTTTCACCACTACTGCACCAAGCAAAAAAGTTTCACAACCTGCCTGAACAGTACATTCCATTCCCACTGGTCTCACAAATGTAATAAAAAAAAACTTGAAGCTTTAACTGCAGTCACTGATGAATAAAGACCACTGAATTGAGCACAATTGTACTTGCTCTACACTGAGTAACAATGTGGGGCATTAATAGTTCTTCTGCCCCCAACACAGGTACGAAGTGACAGCACTAATAGCTGCCAAAGCTCTGACGAACAGTGGTCATAAAGGGCGGACCAGAGCCCGATGACACAAGGCAGTGTGGCAGGTTTAGCACTCCCATGGTGCAAACAGTTCGGTAGGAACAGTGTGGTGCAACAGGAACGCAGATAAATAGGGCTGGCTTGATACGTATCATCATACTACAACATTATTTCCAAAAATATAAGTGTACGTCAATTACAGAAGACACAACTACATCATTAAAACAAACTTCACTTCTGAACAATAATAAATAATAAAAAAAATTTAGGTACACCCCATCTGGGTAGCAAGATACATGCTAAAACTAAGATAATTTCCATCACTCAGCAATATATAGAGCTTACAAATTTTGACAAGATAAATCAAATAATCTTCACAAAATAATCTTCACAAAAGAATACATAAAACGTAGGAATGTCACAATCAAGACTTTACAAAAACCCCTTAGGGTAGAAATAATACAATACACACACACAGCACAAAATAATTTGACCTTCCAAAACATTGAATAAAAATATTACAAATTATCAAAATACCAAAACTTACAATTAGAGGGGTACCCCAAAATATTACACGTGGCCATAAACTTTTTAACAAAAACTGACGTGTACACTTAAACAAAAATGAGCTCAGTTTTTCTCTTTGTTTTACCATTATAATTTCAATCATATTTATTATGTGCGCGCACTACTTAATATCATCAGTACTACTACCTTTCAAATCAACAAAACTACTTACAATCTACTAACATCAACATTTTGCATGCCAACAAAACTACTGTCACATTACTACACCAACAACAAAAAAAATCGTTCTACAACACAATACATAGAACAAAACTGAAAGAAAAATTAAGTTCTGGGGCCTCAAAATTTCACATCCTAGATACACAAAAGAGAAAATATAGTATCATGTCTTAGCCTATTCTAAAAACTTTTGTATACATTGAAGGGTACTTTTGCTTTTCAACATAAAACTTAGAATTCAATAAACCATTAAAGCATACTGGTAAACACACAACTCCAAAATATATATCACTCTTAATCCAAAACAATTTTATCAAAATGTTCAAACTATTAGCATCCTGCAATAAAGAGACAAAGTAAACATCTGTACTAGTAATGTGCTATCTCCCAAATACCTGGTAACTATGGTGAGGATGACAAACAGAACATCCCCAGGTCTCAGCTTCATAACAGTCATTCACAAACCTCTCTGTGATTCAGGTTTTCCTCATCATCTTAGCATGCACATTTCAGCACCAATGCTAAACAAAACTCAAAAATACACTTAATTACTTGCATCGATAAGCACATTTCAGCCATTTTATCGAGCCTAAAACACTGGATTAACGGGCACATTACAGCAACCCCATTAACCAGATAAACTTTACCTCTACATCTTTCACATAATCACACATAATTTCATTCATCCTTCTTATCGAGGTAGCACAGCACTATTCCAGAATGTAAACTTAAAATTAATAAACAAAATTTCAATTTTCTAATCATTGCAAAATTTATCATAAAATGAGGTTATTCAACTCAAAACAGTTATTAGGGAACATATACTTTTAATACCAATTAATTGTGACTTTCAATAATAACAATTGTATGTTCAACTTTTGACATCTAATTCATCAAACATCTATCCAAGTATTGCCATTTGCCAATAATATACATCATATTCCAAAACAAAATAGCTTAGCACACTATACACTAAATCTCAAAATTCACACTCAGAAATCAAGGGGCAATATACTTTACATACAACCTTTTTACATTTAATGTGACACAAAAGAAAAGCAAAATGCATTTACAGTCTATATGGTCCCACAGGATCAAAATATGGGAATATCCTAGAAACATGTACTGATTGTTCCTTAACTCTAGGAGCATTTGGTCGTCGAACCACATAAGTAACAGGAGTAATTTGTCGAACAATTTCAAAAGGCCCAAAATATCTATGAAGCAATTTGGTACATTTTCCTTTTTTCCTAATTGGAGTAAAAATCTTAACAAGCTGACCTACTGCAAAATGAGTATCTCTATGCTTAGCATCATATCTTTCTTTCTGTTTAATCTGTTGCTGATTAATATTATGGATGGCTACTTCACGAGCTTTCTGAATCTCTTCCAAAGTTTGCCGAACAAATAAATCATTTGAAGTGGCCTGAAGTTGCACCTGATTTGGTAAGGAAGGTTCACGACCATATATCAAATAGAATGGTGAAAATTTTGTAGTTTCCTGAACAGAAGAATTGTATGAAAAAATCACATATGGTAAAACATTAGACCAATTGCGCTGATTTGAATCCACAAAATGACTAAGACAATTTAGTAAAGTCTGGTTAAATCGTTCAGTAAGGCCGTTGCATGCAGGGTGGTATGAACTAGTAAAATGAGGGGAAACTGACAAAGCTTTCAAGAGTTCCTGGGTTACTTCACTCAGAAAGACACTACCACGATCAGACAGTAACATGGCAGGGGCCCCATGCCTGCAAATAATCTGATGTAAGATGAATTTAGTAACCTGGGGAATGGTAGCCAAAGAGAGAGGGGCAGCTTCAACCCACCTAGAAGCATATTCTGTAGCAACTATGATATACTTATGACCCGACGTAGAACGAGGCAAAGGGCCTAACAAATCTATTCCCCAACGTTCTCCAATAAAGTTAACTGGAATAGGCTGCAAAAGACCAGCAGGTTTTTGATTCTTAGGTGCCTTCCTAGACTGACAACTTGGACAAGTTTTCACAAAATGCTCAATATCTTTTTTCATACCTATCCAGTAGTATCTTGAATTAATCTTACTAAAAGTTTTAGAAAAACCTAAATGACCAGATAGTGGATCATCATGACATGAGGACAAAATTTCATGCTTTAACACCTCAGGAATGACTAGTAAATGCAAGGGACCAGTAGAACTCGAATTTTTCCTGTACAAGACATCACTTTTCAAAATATAGGTAGAAGCTTGACGTTGAACCTTAGCAGGAGCAGATTCAGGATCCTTAAGGGCATTAATAATTGGAGTCAGAACTGGATCATCATTTTGTTTCTGAGAAACCTCAACTGGTGATAGCAAACAGGTAATTAGCTCATCAAGTTGTTCAATTTGATGCTCTTCAGGCTGTAACACAGGGAACCTTGACAAAACATCTGCGTCATTATGTTTCTTACCAGATTTATAACATATATCATAATCAAATTCCTGCAACTTTAGACTCCATCGAGCCAACCGGCCTGTCAAATCCTTTAAATTGTTCAGATAACAAAGGGAGTGATGGTCTGAAATAACATGCACTTTATAGCCATACACAAAAGTCCTGAAATGTGTTAAACCAAAAACGATTGCCAAAAGCTCTAACTCTGGTACACTGTAATTTCTTTCACATTTTGACAAAGTTCTAGAAGCATATGCAATAGGTCTAAGATTATCATTTACTTTCTGTAGTAAAACACATCCTATTCCTAGACCACTAGCATCAGTGTGTAATTCTGTATAGGCTCCAGGATTATAATGAGCCAACACAGGAGCAGAAACAAGAGAGTTCTTTAACTGCTGGAATGCTGTTTGCTGATCCGGGCCCCAAATAAAACTTTGACTTTTCTTGGTCAGCTGAATCAATGGATGGGCAATGTAAGAGTAATTCTTAATAAATTTCCTGTAGAAATTGAACAAACCCAAAACTTTTCTCACATCTCTAACATTCTTTGGGCGTGGTAGTTCTTTGATCACTGTAACTTTCTCAGAATCTGGGGAAATTCCATCTTTAGATACTTCAAAACCCAATAACTTTATCTTCTCCATAGCAAAGAAACATTTCCCAGGTTTCAGTTTAAAATTATGCATTTCCAAACGTTGAAAAACAGCTTCTAAGTTTTCTAATAATTCTTCAAAAGTTTTGGCAAAAACAACAATATCGTCCAAATATGCTAAAGCTTTCTTAAATTTCAAGTCTCCTAACAATTTCTCAGCAACAAAACTGAAAAATCTTGGTGCATTAGCAAGCCCAAAAGACAAACGTTCAAATTCATACTGCCCTTCATGAGTAACAAATGAGGTATACTTTTTACTATTCTCCTCTAAAGGAATTTGAAAGTATGCTGACAACAAATCTAAGGAAGCAAACCATTTAGCTTCTCCAAGGTAACTAAGGAGGTCATCAATAAGAGGCAAGGGAAAGGCTGAGTTTACTGTAACCTTATTCAGTTGACGATAATCTACACAAAACCGCATAGAGCCATCTTTTTTCTTTACCAACACAACAGGTGATGACCAAGGTGACTGAGAATCTCTAATAATACCAGCATTTTTCATTTCCTCTACTTGTTGGGAAATAATCTCTTTCTGCTTATGAGCTACCCTATAGGGTCGTTGCTTAATAGGTTTGTCATCCTTTCCCTCTTTTTTAAATTCAGCTACATTAGTTGAGCCTAAATCTTGCAATGAAGTGGCAAAAACATGTTCATATTTTAACAACAGATTATGAAGATCTGACTTTTGAGCTTCAGTTAAGTTGGTATTAACATTAAATTCAAACTTTGGAGCGTTCAATGGAGTAACATCCTTAGGTGAAACTGAGTTACTTTGAACAAATGCAACTTCATGAGCATTAGCTAATACAGTTTTAGCAAAAAGTGTTTGAGGAACAGCTGAATTATTATGTACTGGTATCACAAAGTCCTTTGAAGATTTGCAAACTACAGGTGGAATAGAAATATTCTTCTTATGCATAATACTGGTAGAAGGCTCGAACATAACCTCATTTGTAATATCAGCTGAAGGCTGCACTGCCACAAAACAAGTAGTAAGCGGTGGCAATTTAACATCTTTTACAACAGAAACTTTATTAACTATCTGTACCTCATCGTTCAATGGAATCACAGCAATATCTGTAAAGGGACCACCACATGTTGTTTCAAAAGGAATGTGTACCATTTCTCCCTCATGAGTTTGAATCTTAACTTCTGCACAAGAATAATCAATGGTAACTTTATGTGAAGTTAGAAAGTCATTACCCAAAATGAGATTATGTGCCAAGTCTTTTACCACTAACACATCTTCCTGAAAAACAAAGTCATTAATTTGAAATTTCAAATTTGTTTGATAAGGCGCATCTAATAACTTGTTACCAGCTGTTTTAAGCAAAATCTCGACAGGTTTCATTTTAGAAATGTCATTGATATGAGCTGCATTCACAATGCTAACTGCACTTCCTGTATCCAACAAAATTGGAAGTTTTGACTCCCCAATGGACCCCAAAATTTGCAAAATTTGACCTGGAAGAGAAACAACATTAGACACAGGTGAACTTACTTTGGGTACCTCTAGGTTATGTCGTTGGAGGCTGGGCCTCTCGAGTTTTTTGAAGCAGATGGTGAAGTCCAGCAATTACGTGCCATATGACCACGCTTGTTGCAATTGTAACACACAATAGGTGCCTGCTGTCTCTTTTCATGATGTCTTGGAGGCTTAAGTGGAGGTGGCTGCACAGTAGATGCAGCAGCAGTGAATTGAGACTGAAGCTGTTGCATTTGGGTAGCAAGTTTAGTGACCTGTTCACTCAATGTGGAAACAACATTAATAACTGGTTCAGAGTGATTTACACTTTCAAACCGTGATAAAACAGGTGCAGATGACACAGGTGGAGAAGTGTAAGTTGATGTTTGTGCTTGTACTAAATGTTGTCTATGTTGCACATAAAAATTAGCTTTATCAATGCTTTTAATAATTTGTAAAACCTCCTCAACTGTTTGTGGATTTAATGGGAGCAAAGCTTGCACATACTGAGGTTTCAATCCTTTCACTAAGTTTTTTTACCTGCTCCATTTGTGTCATTGCAGCGTTAACTTGGTCACACAAGGATAATACATCATAAATGTAATCTAATACAGGTTCATTTTCTAATTGTACCCTCTGCCTAAGTTTAATTTCCAACAATTCATCTTGATTGGACATTTGAAAAGCTGCCAAAAACTGTTGAGTTAGAAAATGCCAATCATGCTCAGGGTGTCTATGGCAAAAAGTTCGGTACCACAGTGCTGCTGTGTCTCGCAAGTAACATGGGAAAAACTTCAACTTTTGTACATCTGACCAACCATTTGCTGTAGAAACTAAGTTAAATTTTCTCAAAAATTCTGAAGGAGATATCAGTGCTATCCTGTCAAAACAGGGTGGATCAATAAAAGGCCGAGAAACTTGCATTGTCTGAGTCTGATTAACATTAGGTGCCATGGATACTTCTAAATTACTAGGTACATGTGCACTTTGATTAGCTAAAGCAGAAGTCGAAGCTATTACATCATGTGAATCCATTGTAACTGGCACATTGGATGATTGCCGCGTTTTCTTAGGCATTTTGACTTACTTTTAAGTAACACTGGACACCAGAATAAAATAAGCAGAATTACCAACTGTAATGAACACAAAAATGAAGTGCATACTTCACAAAAACACCAAAAAAAGAAACTATTTACTTTGAATTTTACTGCCAAAACTCACACAGCGTCCCTTGAAAATCAACACGTGACCACGTGGTGTCCATTATCAATTTCCATGTAGTTATAAAAAAAATTTAGCACAATATTATGAAATAAGTTTACTATTGAAGAAATCAAATAAAAAACAGACCAAAAGTTAAAGGATTACGAGACGATGACCAGATTAGAATTTCTAACTAATTGAACACCACGCGGTCGGACATGTTTCCTCCATCTTTCACCACCGTATACATTCAAATTTTTTTTCATAAAAACCGGACTAAAGCAAGGAGAAAAAAAAATTTTGAGATCTTACCCGCGTCTCCACCAATATGTCACACCCTACATTAGAATAGATTTAATATTTATTAGCTTTGGGGGGAAATCCGTAGCGGTAGAGCTAAACCATCTCAACAAACACTAGTTACACCACGCGGTAGGGTGGACATGTTATTTTACTGATAACTAGCTTACCTGCATGGTGGTGAAAGGTGGAAGGTCCAGCGAAGGAAAACTCACAAATGCATTTTAAAAAGAGGTTTAATAATTCCAGACAACTTACATTCAATGAGGCTTGTGTTCCGGAGGGTTGCTACAAACACATCCTCTCACTCTGGTGGCGGCCGGTCGTCTCTGGAAGAAGAGGATGTGCCAACCCCCTCCCCCAGCGCAGCCAACGAACAAAGTTAAGCCAGTGGCGACAGGTCTGACAACCCATACAGGGTTGTCACAATTGTACTCGGCGTTTTGCAACATAGTCTCCTTGTAGCTCTACACACTTCTCCCAGCGATGCTTTCATCTCTGTAACCCGTCCAAATAATTGTTCACGAAGGTGATTGCCTCTTCATTTGACGAAAATCTCTGTCCTCCAAAGACAATTTTCAGATGAGGAAACAAAAAGAAGTCACTTGGGGCTAGATCTGGTGAGTAAGGTGGATAGTCAAGCAGTTGAAACCGTAATTCATGAATTTTCGCCATTGTAACCGCTGAGGTGTGACTTTGTGAAACAGGATTTTCTTTTTCTCTAAATGTGGTCGTTTTTTCTGCAAGTTATACCTTCAGCTTGTCAAGTAATTGTGCGTAGTATGCTCTTGTAATGATTTTTCCTTTTTGAAGATGATCGATTAAAATAACTCCATGACTATCCCAAAAAACATTAGCCAACACTTTCCCAGCCAAAAAAAAACAGTTTTTGGTCCTTTTGCAGTTGGTTCCCCCTTTGCGGTCCACTGTTTGCACTGTATTTTGCTTCGAGCGTATAATGGTGTATCCAAGTTTCATCTATAGTAATTAATCGGCGCCAAAACTCAGATTTATTGCGCCTAAACTGCACCAACGGAGCGTTGGAAATGTTCATTCCAACACGTTTTTGGTCTAATGTGAGCAAACGAGGCACACTATGTGCGGACAGCTTTCTCGTGTCTAAATGTTGATTTAATGTGTGACAAACACGTTCTTTTGACATGTTCATAGCCTCTGCTATCTCTCTTACTTTACCTCGGCAGTCATCTAGCACCATTTGGTGAACTTTGGCGATGTTTTCGTCGGTAGTTGCAGTTTTTGGACGTCCCGAACGTTCATCGTCTTCCAAGCTCCTACGGCACGTATAAATTCAGCTTCCCAAAATTTCACTGTGGCAAATGATGGTGCAGAGTCCCCATACACAAAATCCAACTCATCTTTGATTTGCATAGGCGTATTGCCATTCAAAAACAAATATTTAATGACAGCTCGATACTCGATTTTGTCCATTGTCGTAAAAACACGCACATCAACTCACTCTAACGGCTGTTACATAACAACTGAGCATCCAAAATGGCTGAAACTTTGGTGAGTAACTGTCAACAGATGAACGACGAAATTCACTAGACATCTCCATGTTGAGGTCGGAAACTTTTCAGACTACCTTCGTATATATTGTTGTTTTACCTTTCTCATGGCCATGATATTCATCGGGTTGCGATGTCCATTTCCTTTAGGTAGCATCAGTGTTGCCAAAATGTCTTTTAGAACATCTCAACATTCTATGGTGGAGTGCGCATAATAAAACGATGAAAATAACTTTAAAAAATTAATTGATAGAGTACAACTTTATTCCAAACTTCCTCATTTTTCGACAAAACTGAAGTGTTGACTCGCCATTTATACAAGTATTATTTAACTCTGATTCACTGCCTTCTTTCCGCAAGAAACCAAAGTTAGCATTACCGACGTGTTAAAAGTTTTTTAGCACTGAATGAAAGAATGTTTTACTTTTAACACAATCGTGAACTAGTAAAAGCTGTCTAAAATTAGGTTTAATATTAACTGTATCAAGTACTTGAAGTTAAACTATTCATTTCACTGCAATCAAAAACCACATTCATTCATACTTACATCTAAATGTAATAAACATAAAAAATGAAAGTAGATTATAGGAATCGAAGTAAAGTTTTATAAAGTGTATGTATGTAGCATGACCGGATCATGAACCTTGGCTCCATCATTCTTCCAGCTTCTCGTATCCGAAAGGCGGTCCCTTTGAGGACGTGCCCAAGTTTTATATTGGCTCTCGCTACATGTTATAGGTAAGGTAAATTGTGTTTGTGTATCGATCAGCGGCTGTATTGAGGTTGAGGAAGTAAATGGGTGTATGTCGATAATATGCAATGAAAAGGCAGCATCTTCCGCTAGTCTTCCCGGAGTAATGAGAGTTTGGGCGCTTTCCTACGTCGTCACCACTTCCTCCCCAATCTTGATATATCTTCAACAATTATGTTTTCATGCTAAGTAGTGCAAAAGTAAGGTTATGTAATTAAAAATGTATTTAACAGTAATTATACTATTTTTTCTGTCTGTATTACTTTCTTTTTCTTTTCGTTTCACCCTCTTTGGGGTACGTTGAATGATTTATTTCCCTACGTGTTGTTCTTTTCTTAGTTCCCAATATTTCTTCATGCTATCTGATCTCTTTTTACTTTCTTCTGCCAAGATAATGGTTTTGTATTTTAATAGAGATTTGTCTTTGAAACTTATAGTTATAGTTATTACTGCTACTTCCCAACAGAACATAACCTACAAATATGATTTTGGCTGGTATATGTTTTCGTGATCCAACAGCAAAATGTTAATCCTTTCGTTCTCAGCTATGAGGACATCCTCAGAACAGAAAAATAGCAGGAACTACTTATTACAGCGGGTTCATAAAGCTAAGGCACATATTGTAGAGTTGTGTATGAAATTCTCTCTGTTGTTTGGGGCATGCAACTCACTAAATTCACATTTTAATTCATACTCCAATATTCCACCGCCAGTTATGACTAGTTGTTTTAATAAAGCCTAACTGAACGTTTTTCTTTTTGTTTCACCCCCTTTGGGGTAAGCTGAATCAATCATTTCCCTATACGTTGTTCTTTTCTCAGTTCTCAGTATTTCTTCATTCTATCTTATCTGTTTTTCCTTTCTTCTGCCGAGATAATGGGTGTGGATTTTAATATAGTTTCATATTTGAACCTTATATTTTCGGTTTTAATTATTACTTTCGCTGTCTCGTCAAGCAATGAATTTTCTGTGATTTACGGAAGAAATCAAAGATTTAAAATAAGACCTGAAGCTTTCCTGGCGACAAATACGTTCACTTTCTTCTCGGGCAGCCAGCCAGGTGAAAAGATGATTAGATATCGACGTTTCGGGAGTGTGCATCTCTCCCATCATCAGGATATTTATAAAATGTTATAACAACAAATGAAATACTGGATAAAACACAACTATAAACAAAGACAAAACACTATCAAAATACGCATTACTGAACAAAAGACTGTTTTCAGCAAATTAAATGCCAGGTCAGGCGATGGTGTGAGTATAGAAAATTGTGTCAAAGAAACGTAACTACTTAACTTGATTATCAAGCTGTATTGATCTTTGCTTCTTAATTCGACGGATTTCCATTTTAAGACCGGTTTCCAAGAGGAGCTGAACTGAAATCCAGCATCACGATTAAGCGTACTCCTTTCAGAGGAAATGGCCAAAGCCTCCTTAATTCTCCGCTTCCCAGCAACTTGCAGAGCATTGTTCTGATAAAGACCATAGAGCCAATTTTCTGGAGACGACCATCTTGACAAAATGCAAAACGTTTTGCATTTCAAAGCTAATGTCGTATAGGTAGTCAATAGATTTTTAAGCACGATTTACTTTGCGGTCTCCTATATCTGCTTCGTATCTAGAAAGAACTGTGTAATGAAAGCATTTTTGGAATATTTTTCATAAATCTACAGAAAAGATTACTTTATATTGTTACTGAAGATTCTCGCTTTCTGGAAAATTCTTACCTTTTCTATTAAGTTATCATGAATATTGGAATAGCGAGATTGTGTAATGTGACACTTCACATTACCCACCTTTATACTTCCTTCATCTTTTGAAAATTTTATTGATATGCCATAGGCAAATCTTTTTAGAGCTAATTGATATGTGACTGCTTTGAAACGCAATTACTTTTCCATGATCAGGTGAAGAAAGATAAATTATTATTTTAATTTCAAATTAACAGCAAGTTTTACGGCCAAATCCACAAAAAAAATGTGTTTCGGAATGAAGGAAACTTTATAGGATATCCTCGAGAAATTCAGTATAATCATTTTCTTAAGAAAATATGTTAAAAGTAAGGTACTTTAACCAAAATCGTTAGAGCCATTCTTCAGAAATCTAAGGTTCCGAAAAATAATTCCATATAAAGTGAAATTTGTAATGGGAGGATTTTCTTTAAATTATTCGTGTCACATCATTGGAATATGTTGAATACCAAGTTAAGAGCATTGTTTTGATAAACGACCATAGAGCTAATTTTAGGGAGATGACCATCTTGGCAATATGCCAAGCGGAGAATAGAGGAGGTTTTGGCGGTTTCCTATGAAAGGAGCACGCTTAATCGTGATGCTGGATTTCAGTTCAGCTCCTCTTGGAAACCGGCCTTAAAATGGAAATCAGTCAAATTAAGAAGCAAATATCAATACAGCTTGATAATCAAGTTAAGTAGTTACGTTTCTTTGGCACAATTTTGTATACTCACGCCATCTCCTGACCTGGCATTTAATTTACTGAAAACAGTCTTTTGTTCAGTAATGCGAACTTTGTTAGTTTTTTGTCTTTGTTTATAGTTGTGTTATATCCAGTATTTCATTTGTGGTTATAACATTTTATAAACATCCTGATGATGGGAGAGTTGCACCCTCCCGAAACTTCGATGTCTAATCATCTTTTCACCTGGCTTGATGCCCGAGAATAAAGTGAGCGAAATCAAAGATTTGTTTAGAGTTTATTCTGAGAAGATGGCCATAAAGATTTATCCTGGTTTTTCGCATAGTATTTGAGAGTTTTTTAATTTTCTTGTACAGAGTTTCATTTTTTATGTACATTTTCTTATTATCTTGAAATTTTGGTCCTATAATCTTTCTTAGTGTCTTCCGTTCTTTTAATTCGAGCTTTCTGATCCTTGAAATTCATGTTGAGTGTTTCTAAAGCATACAGTGCTTCTGGTTTAATCACTGTTTTATAATGTTTAATTTTGGATCCTCATGATAGTAATTTCTTGTTATAAGTATTTTTCGCCAGTTGGAAAGCTAGTTCCAGTTTATTTTATCTGGATTCCATTGTTTTATTTTCCTTAGTATTCCAGCTAATCCATTCTCCAAGATATTTGAACTCTTTTACTATTTCAATCGTTTTTTCGCAGACTTTGATGTATTTACGTGGGTGTTTGCAGTTTTCATGATTTTGTTTTTTTCGAAAGAGATGTGAAGATCTATTTTACCTGTTTGTTTCTCTAGTTCAAGATTTACGCCCTTGCTTCCTCCACTGTTTCAGCAAACAAAGCCATATCATCCGCAAAATCACTACAATTGATTTTAAAATTTCTCTTTTTGCATCCAAGTCTTGTTCAACTTTCTATACTTTTGTTCCACTCTCTGACTACTTTCTCAAGCACACAGTAAAACAAAAACGGGGAGAGTCCATCTACCTGTCGTACTCCCGCTATTATTTCAAATGGAACTGGTAGTTCACCCAGAAATTTAACTTTCGACAAAGTATTGGTGATAGTTGCTTTTATGATATTAGTTTTCTTGTCTAAACCAAATTCCTCCAAAATTGACAAACGGGATTCTCTATCAATTGAATCATATGTCTTTTTAAAATAGATAAACGAAATTAGATATCTTAGCTCTGAAGTTTATATGTCATAAATATGTTTGAGATTGAATATTGACCTACCCTTTCGGCAACCTCCCTGGTATTCCCCAAGTTGAGGGTCTAACTGTTGTTCTGCTTCATTTAGAAGGATTTTAGAAAGAATTTTATATGTTGCATCCAGCAACGATATTCCTCTACAATTATTTGGGTCTGTTTTCAAGCCTTCCTTGTGAATAGGGTGGATAAGAGCTGTTTTCCACTCTACAGGATCTCTCCTTCTTTCCAAATTGTATGCCTGTATTCCATTATATAAAACTACGAGGGCTGTACAATAAATAATATTCATAATTTTTTACGGTCATAAATTTTTGCATTAAAATTCAATCTTATTATACTCTGTTAGCTTAATGTGAAACAAACACGCCGTAGTAGTTTCATTGTCGGTATTCCTGGTCCCCACCTGTGAGACCGCTACAATGGAGATAACATGCAGTTAAAGTTGATGTTAGAGGAATATCCAGAGTTTCTTTCAAACGTAATCACTTTTTTTTCAATTTACGTCCTCCAACGTTAAGTCATATTGGACGATAAATGAAATGGGTGAAATGGTGCTCAAATGAGTCCAAGGTCCATGGAGCTTAGAGAACCGACATTCGTCTATCGGGATAAGGGAAACTCCCGGGTTAAAACCTTATCCAGGTAACTCACCCTGGCCGAGATTCGAACTCGGGACCTCTTGAACGTGAGGCAGACATGCTACCATCTACGCTACCGAGGCGGGCTACGTAATCACTGCTGATGAAACTTGGCTACGTCATTTTGATCCTGAGAGCAAACAGCAAAGCTCATTGTGGAAATCTCCTTCATCACCAACCCCTCAAAACAGCAAAAGTGGTTGCTTCTGCTGGGAAAGTTATGGTCATCTCATTCTTTGATATTCATGGAATGGTTTATTAGCATGTTGTACCTGCACACACATCAGTAACTGTACAGTACTACAGGGATGTCCTGAAAACATTGCAAGGCCATATCAGGCCCAAAATACCACATTTCCATGAAGCAGGCTGGATGCTGCACCACGATAATGCGCGGCTGCATATTGCCAATGTTATTGCTGAATATCTTACAAAAATCAACGTGAAATACATCTCTCACCCTCCTTATAGTCCGGATTTAGCCCCATATGACTTTTTCCTATTCCCTAACTTAAAGAAACGCCTTCGTGGGAGGCATTATCCATCATCAGAAGCAGTGGTGAAGGCTGCGGAGGCGATTTTGAAGGATCTCTCAAAAAATGGTTGCCAGCATGTCTCTGAAGACTAGCAGAAACGCTGGGACAAGTGCATCGCATTCAGGGGAGACTATTTTGAGAACGATCTAAAAAATTATGAGGATGAGTAAAGATATATTGTCAAAAAATATTGTGATCCTTCTTTATTGAACAGCCCTCGTAAAAACTTCAATCATAATAAAAATACATATGAGTTCTGCTCGATATCATTGGTGGTGTTTTAAATAAATTTAACAGCGATTTTTTCATGTAGAATGTTCTCAGGCGATATCTTTTGCACTCTAGGCAGCCTAAACTCGTGCACGAAAAATTATTTCGAAATATTTACTTTAAAAGAAAAGCAAAAATGTTAAACACAAATGAGCCAAATGTGCTCCTTTTCTCTAAAACAATTGAACATCGGTTGAACACAATCCTGTTTCCTGTAGATGGAACATCCTGCTTGAACTGAGCTGCCTAAAGTCATTGCATCTTCAACTGTTCATTCTTCACGTTCCTTCCTATATATAGTACTCAAGTACCACTTCTTATGATCTCAGACGAACGTCTTTCACCTTTTTTCCCAGAAGATTCTCAACTTTTAATTCCATATTTAAATGTTTCAGTCGTATCACAAATGTATGAATGAGACTATTGATTTTGTCAACACTCGTTCCCTGTATTAATCCCAAAGTATTAATAAATTCGTTTCTGGGTTAAAATAAATATTTTGTTTGTTAATAATATTGTCAAATTCCGTGATCATAACAGCGCCGCCGTGTGCCGAATATCGTCCCGCAGGAGTTAATTTTAATTTTATAGGAACGTCATCGAATAAAGAGGTCTTCAAAGATTATTTCCAAATATTTTAGAATTATTTGTCATGAGTGCAACTTGAAGATACGAAATTTTAAGCAAAATCGTTAGAGTAATTATCGATAAAATCAAAATCTTGGAAAAATATTCCATATAAAGGGTAGTTCGTGGCGGATATTTTAAAATCTTTGTGTCACATCCTTAGTACATGCAGAACTTAAATTCTATGTGAAGCGGATTTCGTTGACTTGGATTATGATGCGATGATGGTGGATGCAGAATAATTTCTCACCTGTGGTGACGATCTTGAAAAAATCCTGTAGTTTCTCCTGCAACTCTGGATAATTAGGCGCATGTATTAGGTACTTGTTGAGCGATGAGATCTTTTCCTCTCCCAGGATCGTGGTAATGGGGCTGAAAAAGATGGTATTGCTATCTTAAAAGAATGAAAAATACTTTTCTTGTTCAAAGATGGAACTTTAATTTCTCAAAAACAATTTTAAATTCTTTGAAACAATTATAAATATTATTAATGTAGTCTTTTTACAACCAGCGGAAGATTCCACAGTGAACAAATCATTTTGAGAGAAATTATTTGGGAGTTATCTCTTCTTGATCCACAGAGTCTTACTCCATGGAAATCTACCACGTTTTTGGGTGAAATCACTACCTTTTCTTGGCTGGCCCCGTAGCTCAGTCAGTAGAGCACCTACCTGCCGTCCTAGTGGTTCGATTCCCGGCAGTGGAGGTGGGGATTTTGATCCGATCAAGATAATTCCTCATCTTCCCCAGAGTCCGGAAGTATGAATGAGAATGTATACGTGATTTAATGATTAAAACCCAAAGAATACGACTAAATACCTTCAAAATGTTCCAAAGCAGAACGGCCGACGATATGACCGTTGGAGTTAACGGCGAGGTATAAATTAAACAAAAAAACTACTTTTTCTTCCTATTGTCATCGATCGCATTGTTATGTTGGAGCTGACGCAAAGCCAGAGCTGTGCGCGTGGGTAGGAAGGAAAGAGACACATAGTGGCGCGCAGAGCTAGACGCTTGCTGAGAGAGGAGAAAATACAGAGAGAGGGGAAGAGAAAGAGGGCAGTCTGGAATCTTCTACTTTTCTGATGCCATCGCGATTGTTATCGAATGATGTATACCGCATTCTAGAACAATGACTGGGAGGTATAAATAGCGGCAAAGTGTGAGAAGCAGTCAGTCTACATGAAGCTCTATCCGCGGCGGAGTCCCCGAAGGTTCTGTGTTATCCCCGACGCTCTATAGCGTCTACGTGGCTGACCTTCCCACTGAACAGCACGTCAACAAAGCGCAATATGCTGACGACGTGCTGCTATTTTCCACAAACAGACACCCACGCAGAACCTTTAACCCCATTCAAAGGTATCTAAACTTCCTCCAGGATTGGTGCACGCTTTGGCGATTGCCCATTATCACGGAGAAAAGCCAATCGATACTGTTCACCAAGCACCGCTTTCCCGCCAACTTCCCCACATTCACCTACTTCGGGCAAGGGATTAGGTGGGAGAATTCCATAAAATACTTGGGAGTCAAGCTGGACAAGGGCCTAACTTTTCGGGAACACATCCGGGAGCAAGTGCATCGGTCGTTTGGTGCCGTGTCATCACTATACCCTGTGCTTAGGTCTGCGATGTCTGTTTCCATAAAGTTGCGCCTCTTTATGACTCTGGTCCTCCCTGTCATGCTCTATGCGTGCGAAGTCTGGGGTATGGCCGCAGGCTCAAACCTGGCACTGCTCCAACGTGCACAGAGTAAATGTCTTCGGATTATTTATTCTGTTTTCACAAGGTTCCCCGTGATACTACTTCGCGAGGCTTCAACCCTCCGATACGTGAAGGATGAAATTAGGCGCTGGGTGACAAAATTCTTCGAGGGGTTGCCCCAACATCAGAGCGCCCTAGTCAGATCCGTTGGGGATTATGTACCTCGTGAGTGTCGCTTAAAGCGATACCAGTTACCCCGCATGTCTTCCGGTCATTACCGGTAGCCATATGATCCCCATTCCTGCCTTAACTAAATTACAGCCCCCCAATATTAGTTTGGATAATTCAAAATTCGATCATCTTCTTCCAAGTTCATTAACTAATCCACCAGCGGTGCACGCTGACTGTAGCACCCAGTTCATCATTCCTAGAGGAGCAACAAGCTACCTCCCTTCTCTACAACCACTTAATTTTCACCCGTCATCCTACAACATGCACATCCCGCCACTACGTGGTAAAGCTCTTTCCATAGCAGGTACACGATTTGACCACCCTTCGGGCTGTTCCAAACACCCTGCCAGCCTGCAATGAATGAATGAGTGAAAAGCAGTCAGTTGTAGTGTGAGTTGTGTGATGGCCGACATTTGAACTGCATCGCAGTGATTCTTTTGTTTGTTTACATGCAGATATGCATCGAGTCGACCTTGAAGACTGCTGTTTGTCAATGTCACGTCGTTTTTCTGCAGCAAAGGTTGTACAAAGCTTCTGTTTACTGCAATAAAAGGTGTTTTATATTTCTGCATACAATACTTTTGTATGGAAAGATAGAGTCAGACTGAAAAATTCAATGCCATGGCCGGAATTTGAACCACGGATCTCCTGGTTTCCGTCCAGGCGCTCTAACCATTGAGCCATTATGACCAACATGCCGATATGGCATTAAATTCTCCAACTGAGTCGTATTAATGGCGATCTACAACGTGTAAGTACTTTAAGGCCCGGGCTTTACAGTTAACCACTATTAGGTCAATTAATAGAAATTAATTGTTCTTTCACACTGGACTCTATCTTTCCATACTTTAGCCTACACACGGCCAGTGAGAAAGAACAATTAATTTCCAAGACTTTTGTTTCTACCAACCCACGAAGATAGATTAAACAAAGCGATATTTTAGAAAGCGGTCCGTGTGTTTCTTTATGTGTATAATGCCGTCATTCAAAAATAAAAACTTGGAGAAATGCTAAATGTATTTAACTTTATATTTCTAACAATACTACATAAACATAACCTAGAAAATTGTACATGGAAAATACTAAGATGTACTTAAATGTGGCTAAGTATTTTGCATTAAAATGCACATGTTTATATGTATATAAAAAAGGATATTTTAATAGTGTTCATTTTGAATTGTTACGTAAACCTAAAAAACAGTTAAAATATTTGTGTGCAAAACATAAATATAACGTTAAAATATCCACTTATTTCAAATTTCTTTAGCGTTAATCATTTCCAAAATATATCATTTGCACCTATTGGTTTGAATTTTCGAACACATAATGAACCGCTTTTTAAAGTTTTATACGTTTAACCTTCTTAAATCTGAAAAGAAATGATTAATATATTTAATTCTCGAGGCATATAGAAGAAGAATATTGTATAAATATACCTTGTAGTAGAGGAAATAGAGAAAGTAACACACCATATCTTTGAATTGAAACTTTATCTACTCATGGACTTTACGGATATCGTGTTTGAAATCCCTCCATATCAAGGTGCTTAAAACATGTGTTTTAGAATTTGTTGAAAGACATTACATGTTACGGCTCTCTGTTGTTCTGTAAAGTTTGCGAGTTAAAAGTTGTTACATACAGTGCAACAATGTTCCACACAATAAAATCTTTCAACAGCTTTGAAAATGCAAACAAAAGATAAGCGCCTCAATACTCTTAAAATAAATTGCATCCATATCACGTAGCAAGACTTTTTCGACTTATAGAGAGCTTTGTAAACTTGAAGCTTTAGTACGTTTGAGAGTGCATCCACTCACAAGGGAAAGTTACCCTCGCATTAGTCACCGCATGAAATAGTTCCGAATCTTCAGACTCCAATGGCGATATCGTAAAACTTGAAATATCGATAAAAATTTACTTATAATTGGTAATTTTCCATTTCAAACTTTTTATCACAATTGCGTACTAAGTGTAAAGCTGTAATCAAAGATTTTTTTTAAATTTTACGTCCTCCAACGTTAAGACATATCGAACGGTGAATGAAATGGGTGAAAGGATGCTCAAATGAGTCCAGGGTCCATGGAGCTTATAGCCAACCGACATTCGTCTTTAAGGATAAAGGAAACCCCCGGAAAAAACATATCCAGGTAGCTCACCCTGATCGAGATTCGAACTCGGGACCTCTTGAACGTGAGGCGGACACGCTACCATCTACGCTACCGAGGTGGGCTGAAAGAATAGTGTCACACTTCTGCTAAATGTATGGAAAGAGAGAGTCAGGCTGAAAAATGCAGTGCCATGGCCGGGATTTGAACCACGGATCTTCTGGTTTCCGTCCAGCCACTCTAACCATTGAGCCATTATGACCAACATGCCGATATGACATTAAATTCTCCAACTGAGTCGTATTAATGGCGATCTACAACGTGTAAGTACTTTAAGACCCGGGCTTTACAGTTAACCACTATCTCCATCAAAGTCAGTAATCAGAAATTCCTAACCTTATTTTGCTGAAAACTTTTGCAAAAACCCGTTTTTTCTCTTATATACTACCCTATACTTACAAAACTGATAATACTTACATATTTCGCAGAGCTTGCTATATATAATTGAAGACATGACTTTCATAAGTGTACAAGTCCACTTTTTGGCACTATATGAGCTGTAATCTTCTCACCGAGTTCTATCGTATGGCATTAAAACATCTCAAGTTTCAGGTATTTCCACTTGCTAATAGTGAGTTTCATTGCTACACGTGGCTTGTGCTGTACTAGAACTCAGAAAGGCATCGTGGGCATAAGTATAATAAAGTAATCATTCAAGAACATTAAAGTATGTGATGTTCAACTGTCTATGATCAAGGACTATAAGATGGCTTTAGCAAGGTGAAGGAACCTATGCCAGTGGCCAAAAAGCAAGAGAAGTGGAAAGTGACTACATATAAGATTATTGAATATAGATCAAACATTGTTACTGCTAGCAAGAACTGTAAGTGTTTTAATGACGGAGACATTATTATTTCTCAATGGAAACACAAAGTTAAGAGAGGTCCAGAGGTCCAGAGGTAGTCCTAATCGGGCGGGGCTTTCCCCGTCCGGGTGTCATATGCCGCAGTACCTAGCCGCTTTGCGGCTTAACCTGCGAAATGAACTAGTAGATCCATGTTCTGCTGGGGTGTTTGAATTTGTTTACTGTTTGAAATTTTGGATAGGTTTGGAATGGGTTGCCCCTCTTTATCGTGGGCAGCTGTACTTAATCGTTCTCCCTTTTTGGGAGACACGAATTAGTTTTTTGCCCCGTTTTGGATACGGGTTGTGTAGCGCTTGTCCTTTGGCGTAGAAGTTGTTCCCAGAGACATCTGCGGTTTTCCTTGGGTTACCTAAGGGGTCCCAGGACGTCTCTCGGCAGTCTGAAGGACGGCAAGCGCCTTTGATCTCTCGGGTCATACCTTCCCAGGGAGTTCACTAAAGGGTTGGGGTGAATTTGGATTTTCTCGTACATTGATCGTGCCCTCTCGCGAATGACGTCGACAATGTACGGGATCTGGGAGTGCTCATGTAGGATATGAGCCGGGAATCTCCAGCCTGTATCGTAGATGATGCGTAGTGCCTTGTTCTGCAGCGTCTGGAGTCTGACGAAAGTGGTATTAGCCACTGTTCCCCAGATCTCACAGCCGTACAGAATCATAGGCGGAATGATCGCCCGATACAGTTGGAGTTTGAGACGGATCGGCATGGTTGATCTGAAGATAGGGTATAGGCTCCGGAGTGCGACGTGCCCCAGCTGGACCTTGCCCTTGACGTGCGGAACGTAAGTTAACTTACGGTCCAGCGTCACCCCGAGATACTTCGCCGTTTGCACCCAAGGGATTCGACGGCGCCGTAAAACGAAGTTCTGCTGCAACCGGTTGGCTATGGTTTTCGCCAGGAGAATAGCAGAGCTCTTCTCCGGGTTAATTGCCATTCGCCATTTTGCGCTCCATTCGCCAATGGCCCGGAGCTGGGTTTGGATTTGCCGGAAGCTGTACCGTGTATTCCTATTGACTGCGAAGATCATGAGATCGTCCGCATACTGACAGGTTTGGGTGTTGTGATGAGTTGGGATGTCGGCCATGTAAGCTGCGAAGAGCGCCGGCGACAGCACGCTGCCTTCCGGTACTCCAGCGCCAATGGGCCGCTCGGTGGACAGCTTCCCCTCCATCTTTACTCGGAAGCTTCGGTTTCCGAGGAAACCGGCCACCAAGGAAATGTATGGACGGGGAATTTCATGCTCCAGGAGTTTGTAAATGAGTCCTTCATGCCAGGTAGTGGCGAATGCCTTCTCCACGTCGAGCAGCACTGCTACCGTTTTAGACCTTTCCTGGAAACCCAGGGAGGCCTTCTCGGCAACCCGCAGTAGCTGCTCGGTCGTGGAGTGGCCAGAACGGAAGCCAAACTGGTGTTCCGGGATTAGGCCCCTTTCCTCCAGATGAGGAAGGAGCCGGGAGAGGAGCAGTTTTTCGAATACCTTCGATAAAACTGGGAGAAGGCTGATTGATCGGTAACTGGAAGGAAAAACCGGATTTTTCCCCGGCTTTAAAACGCACACCACGCGCACCTCCATCCAGATAGCTGGAAAGTGGCGCATGTATAGGCACGCGTTATAAATCCGGGTTAAGTGAATCACGACTCTTCGTGGAAGGTGCTTGAGCATTTCCGCTGTCACACGGTCCTGCCCAGGTGCTTTGTTGGTTCTTAGAGAGTTAAGCGTGGTCGCTAACTCTCTAGGGGTAACGATGGGAATGTGGAACTCCTCGTGGTCAGGGGGCGGAGCTTCTAGGAAGTCCTCCACCACCTGTTCCACGAGGTCAGCATGGTCATCGTCCATTGGCTCTACCCTGGGTTGGAATTGAGCCTCCAGATAATCTGCTAGCGCCTCTGCCTTTTCTTTCGACTCGTAGACGAGTCGACCTCTAGGGCTATGTAGGGGATGCTGGTATACGGTTTTGTCTTTCCGCAGGCTACGGACTATTCGCCATGGTTTTCTCTCCTGGAGATTGGTTTGCCTTAACATGTTTTCCCAGGCCTCTTTGCGGTGTGCTCTTAGGAGTCGTCTTGCCAGGGATTTGAACCTCTGGTGTACTTCTCCTATCCTGGGATGGCGAAATCTCTGCCACAGCTTTCTTACGGCGTTTTTAGCCCTTATGAGTTGTTTGATGGGTCCTGGGATATCTGTGGGGTTTGGCGTGTCTATTGGGATGCGGTGTGTGTGAGCACGTACCGCGTTGAGGATGGATGTGGAGAACTCCCTGGCTGCCGCCTCGAGTGACTCCACAGAGTCGATTCGAGGGCAGGCTTCCACGGAGTTTTGGATGTGAAGAATGGCGGCATCCCAGTCGACTTCATCCACCCAGTCAGCCGTTGCCAGAGCTGCGACGGTAACGTCTGAATTGATCACAACTGGGTTGTGGTCAGAATCCAGAGCATTCACCGCCGTGAGGTCCAGATGAAATGGAATGTTCTTGGTGATTGCGAAATCTATGACGTCCGCCCTGCCACGAGGCGGGAAGTGCGTTGGACCCCGCGGGCCATGCGCATGAAGGGTTGGGTCTCCGCAGATGAAGCGGTAGATGCTCCTTCCCCTATCATTCTGGGTTCGGCTGTTCCATCCTGGGTGTTTGGCATTGAAGTCACCGGCTATGCACACTCGGTGGTCTAGGTTTAGGAGTGCCCTGTAATCCGCTTCATAGAAGGGATGGTTGGGCGGGTCATACACCGCCACAAGCACTAGGTCTGAACCGCCCAAGGAGAGCCTTATGGCGGTCGCCTCCAAGTGTTGAAGCGGGGGGATGGTAATGGGAGTATGGGTGATGTGATTTTTGATGAATATAGCTGTACCGCCGCCCCGCCGGCCGACTCTATCGGCTCGGTGGACGGCGTAACTTGGCAGGCTAAATTGTATACCAGCATGCAGATGCGTTTCGCATACCATAAGGAGGTCAATCCCGTGGTCACTTACAAACTCCAAGATGCCCGGTCTCTGTTCCCGGACTCCGTTTGCGTTCCAGAACGCGGCTCTCAATGTTCGCTGAGTTCTTCTCAACGCCATTTACGAGCTGGAGTCAGGGAAGAGGAGCCGTGCAGTCTGTTGCAGAATGCTGTGCTTTTGCAGAGCAGGGATGCGGGGATCTGTCAGTTGCTCCCTGCAGCGCCTCAGAATGGGGAGGGAGCGATGAATCAGTTCGGCGAACCAGGCAGAAAGCTCATGGAACTCCGCTAAGTCCTCGTTTGAGACGCCAGTGTCCCAAATCGGCGCAGGTGTTGTAGCGAGGGGTGCCTCTCCCTCATTGGCTGTTGAAACCACTGTAGCTGGAGCTGGTGGAGGGGGGAGAGCAGTGGCAGCAGGGCCGCTCTGTCTCCCCGCAGGTTCTTGGGCTGGTTGCCCGGCCGTTGCTGCCGCAGTTGCCGGCGGTTTCTCCCGCCGGGCTGCGGTGGCCTTCTTCTGGCGAGGAGGTCGCTGTGGCTTTGCTGCAGATGCAGCTGGTGGTTGTTTGGCGGTAGTTCCAGAGCTTACTGGCTGGGTCGCTGCCGGAATCTGGCTTGCCTCGGCCTGCTGCAGCAGCTGTTCCTGCTTGCGCAGCGCCTGGGCAAAACTGACTCCAGGCCGAACTTGTGCTGGCTCCCTGTTTGCGTTCCTGCCCTGTCTTGCCTGCACTATTCGCAGTCTAGCGGGACAGCCGCCGTAGATGCCTATGTGGGCCTCTCGGCAGTTGGCGCACTTTTTCTCCTCTCTGGGGTTCGGGCATTCGTTGACGTGGTGAGGGCCTGAACATCGTATGCAGGCGGTCTTCCTCTCGCACGCATGGCTCGAGTGGTGGAAGCCCAAGCACCTGTAGCATTGGGCTGGCCCCTCTCTGCCATGGTACGGTTCGATTCTGATCTTGGTGTTGTAGAGGTGGGACACCTCATCAATTTTGGGAAGACCTTCACCCTCCTTCTCCACTATTACGAGGAATAGTGGCATGGGAGTCCTTACGGGCTCCTTGCCTTCCTCGCGGACTTGCTTGGTCAGCTGGACCACGGTACGCGGCGTAATGCCGTGTTCTTCCGCCAGGCCCACCTTTATGTCCTCTGGGTCGGTGTCAGATCCGAGACCTCGGATGACTCTGCGCACCAGGTTAGGTCGCTGCAGCGAGAACGTGTGGAATTCTATCCCCGCTTCGCGCAGCACCCCCCTGGCGGCTTCATGGTCCTCCGGGGTCGTGGTCTTTAGGATCACCCGACTTGGAAAACGGGTGGCCTGGAAGCTAGCCTGGAGCTTGGCCCTCAGTTCCCTCATAACCTTTATGTGGTTGGGGAACGGGTCCGACACAATTGGCGGGATTCTGGCCGCCTTTTGTGTGCGGGAGCTCTTGGCGTCCGCATGCACTGCAGGGGTGCCGGGAGCAGCACCCTCCGGCTTCGAACCGGAGGGCCTCTTGCGCCTTCCCTGCACGGTGACAAAGCCTTCGGCGTCTGTGTCGCTCTCCGGTAGGGGAGTTGAGACGCCCTGGAGGGGGGTGATGGTGTTGGAGCTCCCTGGTTTGGGGACTGGAGAGATCGGGACAGCTATCCCTTGGTTAAGAAGGCGGGAGGCCTTCTTCTGTTTCTTTTGTGCCTGGGCCTTGGCCTTCACGAGGTTCACCCGTGGGCCGGAAGACGATGAGGATGCAGAGGTTCTACTAGTCATCTCGTCAGGACTTACCTGGCGGCTGGTACTTGGCTTGTCTGAGTCTGTAGCAGGTGCCATCCGGCTCCCCACAGAGGGTCGAGCGCTGTTACACGCGCCGATTGGGGCGGACCCCGGGTCCCAACCTAAGTCGGGACCCTTGGCTTTGACCTTGTGGGCCTGCAGTTTCGTCTGTCTGTCTGTCGGTCCCAAGTACTGTGTTCCTCTGGACTCTGGAGTTGCTGCTCGACGCGTTAGCTCTAGCAAGTCTGCCAGGAGAGGGTTGGCTGGGCTGCTGCTGCTTGCCAGTGCAGGAGAAGGTTCTGCTGGCTGGAAGAGGGCAGGCGCTGCTGTGCCTGCAGAAGAAGGCTGTTGCGCAGGCTACGCTGCGTAGAGAGAATGCGCTGCTTCGCCGGGCTGCTGCTTCCTTTATGGGCACACTCCAGAGCACGCGTTTTACAGTCCACGTGCTCGTGCCCTGAAGAACTGGCGCAACCGGTCTAAAATGCTGCTTCTCTCGACGAATGGACTGCACTGAAAGAACTCGAGACGGACGATGCCGAGCATTCGAGTGAGAGACGAATGAGACGGAGTCGAGACGAGAATACGAATGAAGTTAAGAGAGGCTGAAACTACACTTTCTTAAAGCACTATTCGAAGACTTTTGTTTCACCCGTGAAAATAACGATATATCTCCTAGGTGTAACCACCCCGTTATAACACATACTAAACATTTTATCCATTGCGTATTATGTTTCGCTTTACGGATTTATAATTATTTGGCAGCTATTACCTGATATATCACAAGAAAATCAATTATATTTCCAAAATTATACAATGTTTCCCATGCTGCCATCTCTTTATTTCCTTTCAAGTTCAGGAACAACACTGCCATCTTAAACAACTAGCGCCAAATGCACTCTATAGGGCATATCTGTAACTACCACGTTCATTTGAATCGCGCTAATAATACTCTGTGATTTGTATCAGATAATTCTAAAAGAGGTAAAACTAGAAGTTGCATTTCTTCTAGTAACGGCCAAATGCTAACCTTCATCTCACAGTTGCAAACGTCTGAGACATACAAAACTCGAGTCATGCTGGACAGTCACAATGAAAATTACTATTGCATTATTTGTTGCAGCGACAGTAAAATTAGCAATAAGATATCTAAAAATTTTTAAATGTATTAACATGAAACAGATCGAGAAATAAACATTTTTAAGATTATTTTGTACAAAAGCGTAGAAAGTCATGCCTGTGCAGCACGAAAGATTTTTAAAATTTTAAAATTATACTTATAATAACATACTTATAAGGTTATTTTGGGAATTCGAAATGTTTTCCCTCATGTGGAAAATAATTGTGTTACGTAAACTATAGGTATTTCAAAACACAGGGCCAGTTTCTATATTACGTAGAAATATTATTTCAGAGCAAATTTCTATATTTGATGA